>JARQZK010000750.1:477500-587500 GCA_030704885.1 Cynegetis impunctata
GTCCATAACCTTCAATCCGTACGAAGAACTTGATAACATAAAAAATCACTTTGTAAGTTTATGTTTCGAAAAGCGCCGCGCCGGCGCCGAGAAGGGATTCGTACACTAGGTAACACGGTCAACTTCCGACTGACCCTACGAGCTACGGCTAGAAGGTAAATAAACATTGGATATTGTTCCCGGGTTCATAATCTATTTGTGGAACTCTGTTAAGGAATGTTTTTGTTATTTTGACATTTTGGACTTTTGGCCGCGTAGATCGTGCAAATACCTGTATGTGCAACGGCAACGTCTTATAGCACAGATGAAATAAAAAAACGAAAACCGTAAAATTTTTAGTTACATCATTATAATAAAAATATTTTCCCGCAAACGTCAAAAAATGATGTTGAAGTTTGATTTCACAGACGTTCTTTTGGTTTTATTTTTTTGTCCGGCCGTGAGCGTACAAAAAATTACACTTTTTTGTACTCTGACGTCAATATCAAGAACGTCGGGCGGCGTACAATTGGGTTCCGAATCCGACATAATGTAATCTGTAAGAAACATTTTATATATTTTAACCCTTTCAGGGCAACTGGTTAGCTAGGAAGACCACAGTTTGTTAGTCTTGAGTAAAACTGCTCGTTGGCTATTTCAGTATACCAGTGTGTTTTGTGGGTTGTCTAACATAGCAAAATTTGACGTGTTCATCGAAGACCGACCGAAATAAGTCGAAGCGCGTATAACGTGCACTTGTTTACTATAGTTGGACACTACTTAGAGGATCTGCTGAAACTGTGTGAATATCAGGCCATATCGGGCGATATTGTTGCAATGCTCACAGCACTTAGAGGTGACATGAGGGAGTTGAGTACAGAAATTAAGGGTCTGCAGGAATCTGTATATTTTTGCAGCGCAAAAGTCACCGAGTTTGAGGTAAATTTGAGTGAGATAAGAAATTCTATAAAGATGATTGATAAACTCGCTGTAGAACAGTCTCAACTACGTTCGTCGGTGGATACCTTGCAAACAAAACTAAACGATTGAGAGCAGAATTATAGATCAAACAACCTTGAGATCTGCGGGATACCAGAAAAAAGTAATGAAAATCTGTTGGAAGTCTTCGAAAAAATATGCACTGAGCTAGAGGTACAAATAGTAGATAAAGACATCGAATGTGTTCATCGCGTTCAAAATAATCCAGTGCATTCAAAGAATAAAATCAAGAATATTATCGTTCGGTGTTCCAACCGTCGAATTAAAGATAATGTCTTGTCTGCAATAAAACAAAGGCGCAATCAACAAGGTTCTAGTGGCTTAGCTTTGTCTATGGAGAACATCTCGGAGCAAATATACATCAACGAACACCTTACACTTAGTAATAAAATTCTCTACAAGGAGGTTCGAGAAACTGCACGGAAAAAGGGTTACAAGTTTGCATGGATAAAGAATGGTAATATATTTGCACGTAAAAACGAAACGTCATCAGTTATACAAATTAAAAACTCTGATATGCTAAAGAAACTTTAAGGTTTTACTGTTATAAATATGTTTTTCCTTTTAAAGATGGCTCTGCATCTTAATATTCATCTGCAAAACTATAGGGGTTTGAGAACAAAAACAAATGAATTCTTTCATAATATTTTCTTGCGCAATAGTGAAGATACTTGTATGTGTTTCACAGAAACGTGGCTGTGTAGTGCGATTGGTAGTAGCGAACTGTTCACCGACAAATTTCAAGTGTTTAGGCGAGATAGAGAAACTACTGGGTCTACAAAAATGATAGGTGGTGGAGCGATGATCGCAGCAAGTAACAAGTTGAAGGTGGTTCACCAGCCGTCTCTGCAATCAGATGCAGAAGATATTTGGGTCTGATCGAATGTCATAATGGAGAACAAGTATTTATTTGCTGTGTTCACTTGCCGCCTGGTGATAATAGGGCTTACAATTCATTTCTAACTAAACTTAAACTCAATGAGGAGGCCATAACTAAGAATTGCACTATCATTCTCGGTGACTTTAATTTCTCCACGATAAAGTGGCACTCAGTCAACAAGAATCCTATTTAGCACCGAGGGAGGTAGAAAATAGATTTAGAGAGGTAGTAGATCTTCTGGCATCTCTTGAATTTATGCAATTCAATAATGTTCCTAATCATAACAATAAGATATTAGATTTAATTTTTTGTAATCAAAATTATATAACCGAAATTAACAAATCATTAGAACCGGTTGTAATTGAGGATTTGCACCATCCAGCACTAGATATTAGATTCAGCAAAACTGTACTTAAAGACATGCCTAGGAAAGCTGGTTGGCATTTCAACTTTAGAAAAGCTAATTTCGAAAATATCAATATTGAGTTATCACAAAAAAATTGGGCGAGCCTTTTTGCAGAGAAAACTGTAGATTGTATGATTGATATTTTATATGATAATTTGTATAACACTATTAAGAAAAATGTTCCTAAATTCAAAACAAAAAATAGATTTCCTGTTTATTTTCGGAGAGATACTGTGCTGACAATAACACAAAAAATTAATACGCATAAGAAATTCAAAATTTACAAAAATCAAGATGACTATTCGCGTTTTGTTGCATTGCGGCGTCGTTCCAAGCAGCTTATGCGAAGAGATTATACTGACTACATTCGTGGTATGGAGTTGAATATTCCTTTGAATAGTAAATCTTTTTGGCATTATATTAATCAGAAGAAAAAATGTACTGACAGAATTCCTGGTTCTGTATATTTTGAAAATGAACACGCAAGTAGCGCTGAAGAGATATGCAATTTATTTTCGAATTGTTTTAAGGGATACTATAGTGTACCTCAAAATCACCTCGCTGGTCCATCTTTTATGGACGAGGAGGTAGAGTTTACGGTCCAGGAAGGGGAAATTTGTGATATTATAAATACTCTCGATGGACGAAAATGTTGTGGCCCCGATGAAATTCCGGTTATTTTCATCAAGAAATGTAAGTAGAATTTATTGTTTCCTCTTTGCAAAATATTTAACGTTTCTCTCCAGTGCGGTAACTTTCCAAGCAAATGGAAAAAGTCACATATTGCGCCAATTTTTAAGGGTGGTGATAGAAATAATGCTCAAAATTACAGACCTGTCAGCAAACTTTGTGTTCTTAGTAAAATTTTTGAAAAGATCATTTACAATAGGCTAGTGAGAGATTTCATTAATATAGTCATTCCAGAACAACACGGATTTTTTCCTCACAGATCGACTGAGACCAACTTGTCTACATTTGTTGATTTTGTCATAGAATCAATGGACGGACAGTTACAAATGGATGCTGTATACACCGACCTGAGCAAGGCGTTTGACACGGTAGATCACAGGCTGTTACTGCAAAGTCTTGCTGAGGTGGGTGTAGCCAGATTTCCTTTAAGATGGATATGGTCGTACCTAACAAACAGGGAGCAGTTAGTGGTGGTTAACGGGTTCGAGTCTGACTCATTTCAGGTTACTTCTGGCGTACCTCAGGGCAGCCACTTGGGGCCATTATTTTTTCTGCTATATATAAATGATATCAGTGAATGCTTCAGCAAGAGTAAATTTTTGATATACTCTGGACCGCCTGGCGGTATATTGCCAAGTAAAAAACCTGAAACTCAATTTAGATAAATGTGTCTCTATTGTTTACACCAGAAACAAAAATGTTTTTAACCATACTTATAAAATTAACAACACAAATTTAAGGGTGGTCTCCGAGGTCAGAGATCTGGGTGTGATATTAGACTCCAAGATGCTTTTTAGATCTCATATAGAATCAGTCATTAACAGCTCAAATAAGTTGTTAGGTTTTATTAAGAGAAATACCAGGGAATTTCGAAATTTGACAGCATTGAAAAAATTGTACTATGCTTACGTTTACAGTAGACTGTGCTTTGCATCAGTTGTTTGGGCCCCGCGGTACAGTATATATATATATATTAGTCGACTTGAGTCTGTCCAACATAAATTTTTAAGATACCTATCAGTCAAAGAACAGACTCCAATTTTAAATCACGATTATAGCCTAATAATGCGTCACTACAGTATGGTCTCCCTAGAACAGCGAAGAGATATGTCTCAAGTGTTAATGATATTTAAAATTTTTAAGGGACTAGCATTTTGCCCAGAGGTGCACAGTAAGATACAATTCAATATACTAGCCAGGAATTGTAGGCATCAGGAACTTTTTCAATTACTATTTAGAAGGTCCAATTTAGGACAAAATTCACCGCTGTGCAGAATGATAAGATCTTTTAATTTACATTCAAATAACATACAACACTTCGAAATGGCTTTGAATAGCTTCAAGATGTTGATTAAACGGATATTTTTAAGAAACATATAGTTACATTATAAAAAGGGCCTACATTTTTCATAAATCTAAATTCTAACTAGACCATTGTCAATTTGTAATAGGTATTTTCTTTGATTTCTTTTTTTTTTTGTAAAGGTACTTTTAACCCGCTAAATGTATATTAGTATTGGGAGGGTTTTGTTTGGATGTTTGTATCTGTGTATCTGTGTAAGCCCCTAATTTGGAAATAAATAAATAAATGAATAAATTTGATATTTTTCTTTATGAATGGTGGAAAAATGGCTCCAAAGTTATTTACTTATATCTTACTTATGCATTTTCATGAATATATTGAACGTAAATGTTTCTTTTCTTTCGAAATTACTAATTTTCTTGGGGTCTCCTGAAGTGACCACTGGGCACTTACGTAATCGTGTTATCTTATTTTAGTTCTGAGGAAGCAAGTTTGGAGTACCTACCTACTGAATAGGCTTGCCAATTCGGACCAACCCGGGAGATTTTTTTAAGGAGTTCATTAGGGAGGGGGTTGAAGAAAATGTCAATCATTTATTTATTTTTAATTTATATATACTCTGCTTCTAATATTTGACAGTTTTTCACCACAAAATCATAATCTTTAAAAATCGAAGTTCGTTTAGTAGAGCGCACTTGCGTATAATTTTAAAAAACTGGGGAAATTAGCCACCCCGGGAAGTCGGGAGGTTGACCATTATTACCGGAGTCATCCGGGCAATCCGGGAGGTTCGGGAACCCAATAACTGAATATTTAGAAAATCTTCATGCAGATGAGTTCTATGATTTGTAAGAAATGTTCAGGGTGCAAAGTAGAATTGTGTTTGAAACATGACAAAAACTGTTTCATGTTATATTACGCAAAATAGGTTATATTGTTTGGTTATATGTTCTTACTGGTTATGTGGAGTGACCACATCCTGCAGGATAATCCTTGTGTTTTTTATCTTGAAATTTGTTTCATTTTCTTCAAGTATCTCTAATGAACCATTATCAAACCATACATAATATTTTTTTCACAAAAAAATAATTTGGGCCGGAAAGGGTTAATACAACAAGTCATTTCTTAATACTCGGGTACTTACAAAAAACGCACAGTCCTATAACTCGTAGATAAGTGACTTTAAATGTTTCTGACAATTATTTTATCGAATTGTCAAACTTGTGTTGCCTTGACATCTACATAACCAGTAAGCAAAGCAATCTAGTTTTACGTTTTTTCACATCTAATCCTTTTTAAAAATATCATCTTAATTCTATCGTTTGAACACCGTTTGCGGAAAAAATCGCATGTTTTATTCGGAGAAGAGCACTTTTTGTGACCCGACTAAAATTAGTCTCGCTACAAAAAATATCACTTTTACTCATAATAAAACAATAAACTAATTTTGTACGGAACCCTCGGTGCGCGAGTCCTAATCGCACCTGGTCGTATTTTTTTTCATTAAACGCCAGGTATGCCAACTCCACATTTCATCAGGCACACCCGCTATCACAATGCGGTTATTTATCAAAAAATAAAGCTCCAACGTGTGCATACCTTTCATGCAATAATAACAACACCGCACCCGACCACTCTTAAAAAAAAATAAAATCAAATAACGTAATATGAATACAAGAGCGTCGAGCAATACGGTAAAATAATTTTTGCATACGGCAAATAATATCAAATTTTCTCCGCCTGCAAATAACCATATTTAGAACCGGCGAGAATTTAAGATTATTACACGGTGTAGTTACGAAAAAATGCTTTTACCGTATGACTCGGTCTTACGTAGTTGTGTTAATTTTGAGCGTTATTAATATAATATTTCGTACGAGAATACCGTACGATCGTATCCATTCTATGATAATCAAAAAGATGTGATTTGGCCATTTCTATCGGGTTTTTCAATTGAAGTCGCGATTACTTGGCGAGACTGCCCGTTAGTTAGGATTACCCCAGTTTATCGCAGACGGGTTTGCTGATTTGCCATTTCTGAAACCAAAAACTAAATTTGAATTTACTACGTTTATTATCACAAAAATACTTTGAAATATATAACACTGCGATTGCAATTTCGGTCACTAGACCATCATCGGGCAGATTGAGTTAAGAACTGAATACAGAATTATAGATTTGCGCTTACGGGTGGGAAAGAATTATTGCAGGTACCTACACTCACCGGCACGAAAACCGGAGCAGTGGAATATTTTCAAACAAACTTCAAATTTTAATGCTTTGTGATGTTTCATCATTATAATATCATACACACAAAGAAAACAACATGTTTTATGTATTATCCAAGAACAATTTATCATATAATTGAAAAAAAGAGTGTGTTGTAACAATTTGAGAAACTAGGACGAAAACGCACAAACTGGTGTTGTGTAAAAATTACCTTAAATTAATCAAAACTGAAACGACTTGCTAGCAAAAACTGGGGAGCCGCATTTTCAATAACGGGTGTTGCCCCCCACGTGCTCTAATTACTGCCTGTATCCTCCTTGGCATGCAAAAAATCAAGTGGCGAATGTCCACTTGTGGAATAAGTTCCCATTCCTCTAGAAGAGCTTGTCGCAACTGATTTAAAGTTAAAGGAGCAGGAACACGACTTCGGATCCTTCGCCCAAGCATGTACCAAACATGTTCTATGGGATTAACATCCGGACTCACCGCAGGCCACTCCATAACAGGAATATTTACCTCGTTTAAGTACTGGTGAGTTATCATCGCGGTGTGAGGTCGGGCATTATCATGCATTAAAAGAAAGTCATTTTCAATAAAGCCAACATAAGGGACAACAAAACCTTGGAGAACATCCCCAATGTACCTGGCAGCAATTAAGGATCTTCTCGGAAGGATGTATAATTCTGTGTGTGCTTCCAGAGAAATTCCGGCCCACAACATAACTGAGCCCCCTTGGTATCCTGTCCTACAACTGAAGGTACATTCTGCAAAACGCTCGTGTGGCCTTCGCCATACTCTCTCACTACCATCTGGAGACCGCAGGCTAAATCTGGACTCATCGGTGTACAAAACGCGCCCCCATTCATTTTCACCCAGTGCTTATGATTTCTGACAAAACTGAAGTCGCGCAACACGATGACGCCTAAGACGTTCTGGGCCTGTTGCAGGTCTACAACTGATAAGATTGGCTTCTCTCAGTCGTCGTCTAACTGTTCGTTCGCTTACGTTGGTTTGCCGGACGTGCCGAAGTCGATTTCTGATTTCAACAGCTGTAGCATGACGATTTCGCAGACTTTGTAAGATGATAAAACGATCATCACGAGCGCTAGTTCTTCATCGGGGACCAGTTACAGGTCGTCTGGTTTAACCTTCAGTTTGCAGAAAACGTGTAAAAATACGGTTAACAGTGCTATTGGAAACATGATACTCTCGGGCAACATATCGCTCACTTCTTCCGTCTTGAAGCAACGCAACAATAGCAGCCGCTGTGTCGGGATTAACATCCATATTTTTTTATGCAGAACAACTTTCAAACATTTTTCGATCTGTCAGATTCCTCACAACAATGACAACAACAGCATTGTTGAAATGGGTTAGTGGCCAACTATGCACACTGCAGGAGTAAGATCTATGGAATTTATGATTTTTACCCAAAAATACTTTTTTTCTTCGATTAAAGGTTTAATTGTTGTTAAATAATACGTAAAACATGTTGCTTTGTTTGTGTATAAGATATTATAATAATAAAACATCACAAAGCATTCAAATTTGAAGTTTATTTAAAAATATTCAAGTGCTCCGGTTTTCGTGCCGGTGAGTGTAAATAGACAAGAGGAACACATTTCAAGAAGGGCTAATAGAAGTGGATTTCCCAAATTGATACAATAAAATGTTCTTAGAAAAATCATTATTGTTTGAATACACTAAATATAGGAGAATATATCAAGTCAATCTGGTTGTTCAGCAAGATATCTAATGATTCTAAGCTAAGTAAGTGTGCATAAATTACCGAAAGCAACCAAACTTACTTACTTAGAATCATTAGAAATTTTTAAACTCAATCATAATGCAAAAGATATCTTGCTGAACGACCAGATTGACTTGATATATTCTCCTATATTTAGTGTATTCACACAAGATTTTTCTAAGAACATTTTATTGTACCAATTTTGGAAATCCACTTCTATTAGCCCTTCTCTTCTTGAAATTTGTTCCTCTTGTCTATTTATGTACCTGCGATAATTATTTCCCATCCGTAAGCGCAAATCTATAAAATGACCGAAATTGCAATCGCAGTGTTATATTTTTCAACGTATTTTTGTGATAATGATATAGTAAATTCAAATTTAGTTTTTGTTCGTCATGTTAAATTATCACGTAGTAACGACGGATTCAATCAACTATTTCTGAAACCGTTTGACCGGGAATCGAAAATTTTATGCATCATACATTAAAAAACATTAGAAAAGCAGGTTTTCATAACGTATCCAGTTTAAAAAATCTAATTATTCACTTAAGATTTTTTTTTCAAATTCAAACCAGTTTTCCATCTATACAGATTACCAACTTTCAACCTTATTCCTTTTACATTGAGCTCTTAATCGTGTAAACAAGATTTATTTCCTCCCATGTGGCTCAACCTCCCAACCGATTCGTACCAAAAGCAATCATATCCAAGACGACATACCAAACTATCTACCTACCAAGTTTCAACACTTTTGCTCAAAAATTGCGCCCTCTATCGTGTAAACAAGATTCATTTCCTCCCTCAGGATATCAACCCCCCAACCAATTTGTACCAAAACAAATGCCATCCAAGATATACGAAACTACCTACTTTCAAAGTTTGAACCCTATTACTCCAAAATTGCACCCTTTATCGTGTAAATAAGTTCAAATTGCATAAAGACATACATACATACGAACATATTTATATATATAATATATATATATATATATATATATATATATATATATATATATATATATACAACCTCAAACATTCGAGTCCTGATGAAGGCTTAAATAGAAGCCTAAACGTTGACGAAGAATATAAGAAGTACACTTGATTAGCCTTTATTTCATCCGTTTAACCCATTATCCTATTTGATGTATTACGACCGGAGTTATTCCTTCTGATGTCTATATATATATATATATATATATATATATATATATATATATATATATATATATATATATATATATATCTATATATATATATATATATCTATATATATATATATATATATATATATATATATATATATATATATATTATATATATATATATATATATATATATATATGTATATATATATATATATATATATATATATATATATATATATATATATATATATATATATATATATATATATATATATATATATATATATTCTATTGATATAGTTGGATGTAAAATAAAATCCGACTCAACATTCATGTTGATAATAGTTGTGTATATACCCCCATCAGTAGATTATATTACATATGGATTGTTTTTAGATTCCCTGTCATCTCTTGATGCTGTGCTAAATAAGAAAGTAATAATTGTTGGTGATTTCAATGCGCCGTTGTATGTTTCGGACCCATTGACTGATAATAAATGTATTTGCTTGAAATTGTTTTCAGAAATATTAGAACTTGTACAATTTAATAACAAACTAAATATTCGTGATAGGCTACTTGATCTTCTGTTCGGTAATGTGTCCTGTTGTATGTTGAGAGACAATTTTTCTTTGGTACCAGTGGACGAGTATCACCCTCCTTTGCATTTCACAGTACAAGTGGAACTATCAGGTACGAGCAACTTTGGAGTGCACCGATCTCCATCAAACGAATTTAACTTCAGGAAGGCTAATTTTCCACTTATGTATGTAGGCGTTTTCCAAGTTGGTATACACCTAAATTGATAAACTATATATACACTAAAGAAGGGGCTTTCAAACGGTTTAGAAGGATGCCAACCACTATTAATCATGAAAGATTCAAGACAATACGTAATAAAGTTAAAACTGAGATCAAGTATGCTTACAGAATTTTGTTTCCAAATCGGAAGCTAATATAAAAAGTAATCCACCCGAGTTCTGGTCATTTCTCCGAAATAAGAAGGGCAACTCACGTTTGCCAGGTGTAATGATGGATGGTGAAGGGCGGTATAGCAAACCTAGAGAAATAGTGGATGCCTTGGCAACATACTTCAGATCTGTTTATACTGATCCGGATGTCGTGGACTTACCGGATGATAGTGTGCGTGTTGATCAGCATAATGTCCATGTTAGTAATATTACAGAAAAAGATATTTTGGTTGCTGCTAGAAGGTTGAATGCAAAAAACACAGCTGGTCCAGATGGTATTCCAAGTTTCATAGTGAAAGATTGCATTCGTGTATTGTCTACACCATTGTGTCATATTTTTAATTTAATTGTAAAAACAAGCATATTTCCTGAGGTTTGGAAAATTGCCAAAATTGTACCTGTGCTGAAGAAGGGTGATCCAATGTTTATCAGTAATTACAGACCCATATCGATTCTTTCTAATTTCTCCAAATTATCTGAGATTATTTTGTTTAACAATATCTATCCAACAGTTAAGAAGCAAATAGGACTTGGACAACATGGATTTATGTCCGGCAGATCGTGTATGACGAATCTAGTTACCATGTCGCAATTTGTCTTGGAGAGCTTGGATGATGGTTCTCAAGTGGATGTTATATATACTGATTTTACGAAGGCATTCGACCGAGTATGTCACCAAAAGTTATTATGGAAGCTAAAAACTAAATCTAGCTTCTCTAGCGGTTTGCTTTCACTTATTAAATCATATCTGCATAATCGATGTCAGTTTGTGGAATTCGAGGGTCATCAGTCATTTCGGTTCACGGCAGCATCAGGCATACCTCAGGGTTCTAATCTTGGCCCCCTTCTTTTTCTTCTCTTTGTGAATGATCTGCTGGATTGCATCAAGGGTCATAATCTCATGTACGCTGACGATCTGAAAATATATGGAGAAATCAACACTATTGAGGACTGCATGAGACTGCAGGAGGGACTGAATGACGTGTCTGAGTGGTGCGTTTCAAATCAGCTGAACCTTAATGTTGCTAAGTGTAATGTTGTGACATATACCAGGAGGAAAAATATTATTCACTTCGATTATAATGTTGAAAATAGCATTTTGGCTAGGGTATCTGAGATTCGTGATCTTGGTATTTTGTTTGATCAACGTTTCACGTTTGTCCCTCATATAAGTGCTACGCTCTCGGCTGCATTTAAAACCTATGGTTTTATTGTGCGCAATGCCAATCACTTTCATGATACGGGAACTCTATTGCAGTTGTTCAATTCTTTAGTGAAGATCAGATTAAATTTCGGTTGTATGATTTGGCATCCTATCTACAATGTTCACAAGTATCATTTGGAGTCAGTGCAGCGGAGGTTCCTTAAGTATCTGGTGTGGAGAGAGGATGGTGTTTACCCTTCAAGAGGTTTTGATCAGGATAACTTATTGAACAGGTTTGGGGTTAAATCGCTTGAAGTCACCAGAAAACTTCTCTCTTTGAAATTCTTATATAAACTATTGCACGGCTGTATTGACTGTCCCCCTCTTCTGGCTATGGTGGAATTTCTGGTGCCTAGGCAGTGCTCAAGATGTAATGAACTATTTTTCTTGGCCACTCCAAGAACCAATTCTCTTGTACAATCGCCTATTAGATACATGTGTTCATTATTCAATGAGGTTTCTGATAGTTGCGATATGAACTTTGATACGTTTTCAGCCATAAGTCGAGTTTTTTTGGAGTATCTGGATAGATAGACATAAGTGATATTGAGTTCTTATCGTTTCTCAAGTTATAATTGTATTAATATCTTAAAGTAATTTTTTTTTCTTTCTTTTTTCTCTCTGTCATTTCATTTTTTTTAAAAGTTAATTTTGGTTATTGTAATACTAATATTTTTGAAGCCGCTTCTGTTAATTTTTATTTAGTTATTTAAGAATTTTTCCTGTAACTGGGTTTTCTTTTTACCTGTAGGAAATAAAGGCCTTATTATTATTATTATTATATATATATATATATATATATATATATATATATATATATATATATATATATATATATATATATATATATATATATATATATATATATATATATATATATATACATATATATATATATATAAAAATATATATATATATTTAAAAAACTTTTTGATAATTATTAGCAATAACAGGCTTGGTGAATCTCAAAATACTCGTTTTTAGTTGATGTTTCGCCACGATATTCGTGGCTTTTTCAAAACTTTTTTTTGTCGTGGCGTAAAATCAACTTTTTAATAAAATCGAGTTTTTTGAGATTCACCAAGCCTGTTATTGCTAATAATTATCAAAAAGTTATATATATATATATATTTTTTTTTTTTCACTTGTATATTATTTGTTCATTTTACTTTAGATACGGTTGCTATAAATACACTCATTATGCCCTAGGTCGTAATGAGTAGTGGGCGTAATGGACCGTAACGCCCGCTAATTGTACGAGGAGAAATGAAACAACTTCCATTGATTAAATACTTCATAATCCTTGTCGTATTCTGGATTTTTCCGGCAATGAATTATTCACAGCTTTGGCTGCATTTTCTATGATATTCTGGGGTAAATTCATTTTCATTTCCATTATTTCTATAAGACTACACAAAGAAAGCAGCAATGACATTCACTAAATATGATGGCAAGAATATTCACAAACGTCAAAATATCAAAAAATGACATGCCTACTATGAGAAGGAAAATGGAAAGTATAGGAGCAATGAACCGATTTTAAAATCAATTTTTAATGAAAAATTGATTTATTTTATAATAAAATAAATTTTTCGTGAAAAATAAAATATATATATATATATATATATATATATATATATATATATATATATATATATATATATATATATATATATGTATATATAAGTATATAAGTATACATGTTATTAGATTATAAACGAGACTGTTTATATATTAAAACCGGGTTATTGGAGATAAGATTGTTCTGAATAATTGAAAATAATTATAAATTGAGGACATGGGTCCTTCGCAGCATGATTTTGTTATTGTAATATAACTGATTCATTGATTTGAGTTAGACAGTATGTTACACCTTAAGATATCATTCTGAAATCTTTGATTTAATGTGAGCATCTGTTTTAAAAAATTCGAAACGAACTCCGCGATACACGAGCTATCTAAGAAATTAATGCAAGTCCAAATTCCGTTAGAAGAGATGTATCCAAAATGAACGCGGATAATGTATCTTGCTGACCTCGATGCTGGATTCTATGCATAATTTTAGTTCTATAAATGCAACGTTGACAGGAAGAATATACAAAATGTTTAAGGAGTTTTTACTTCTATATAACGCCTTTCTTTACACTTCAATTACCTCAATTACAAAGAGTTTTGTAATGTTTTTTGTTTCTTCTTAATAATTCTGGGTACCTATGTGGCATTTGTTGGGAATAATTGCGCACAAATGATAAAAATGTGTGACAGAAGTAAAGAAGAGCGCATGCTATTCAATTTACTATAAGATGTGGCTTTTCTGCCGCCTACGGTTGCCCATTTCTGCGGCCTTCGTACATTTGCTTCTTTCTGCAGATTACAGTTGCCCTTTTTTGCGACCTACTGTTGCCCCTTTTTGCGGCCTTTGGTTGCCCTTTTCTGTGGCGTACAATTGCTTCTTTCTGCGGCCTACAGTTGCCCTTCTTTGCGACCTACAGTTGCCTCTTTCTGCGGCATTTAGTTGTCCCTTTCTGTGGCGTACATTTGCTTCTTTCTGCGGCCTACAGTTGAACTTTTTTGCGACCTACAGTTGCCCCTTTTCGAAGCCTTTGGTTGCCCCTTTCTGTGGCGTACATTTGCTTCTTTCAGCGGCCTACAGTTGCTCTTTTTTGCGACTTACAGTTGCCCTTTTCTGCTGTCTTTGGTTGTCCCTTTCTGTATTCTACATTTTCTTCTTTTTGCGGCCTACAGGTGCCCCTTTTTTGCGGACTCCGGTTGCCCCTTTTTTGCGGACTCCGGTTGCCCCTTTCTGCATGCCTCGAATCTCGAATATTACTTTATATATAATGTTTGATGGCTGTATATGTTTGAAATCATGATATTTGCCAACCCTGAAATATAACTTCCTCGAATCTGTTCCACATTTGGACATTATCGTGGTCCATGATCCAAATACGTTTTACTCTGCCATCTTATTTCTGAATTACCTGTCTCGATCTTGTGAATCATCACTATCGAATTTCTATAAGCTTGATAGAAAAACATTATTGCGATACCAATATTAGTGCAGCGGTCATTACGAGATGTCCTTCATAGTTAATGGGCGATTACAGATAACTATATCGCATGAGTATTGTATGGAGTTGTATGATTTCTTTATCGCTCTTTCAACTGCAGACGTTTGGTGAATGAAAGCTAGGCCAAAAATTAAGCCCTACTCGATTTCGATTAGCACAATAACGTTGCTTGGCTTACGTATCGGCAGTAATTGTATAATCGTATTGTTGTTAGAGAGAGAGAGAGAGAGAAATAAACTTTATTGATTATAAATCAAATTCTTGTTGTTATTTTATTAATACAGAATGAATTTTGAACAGTACAACTTAAGGACATTGAATGGTATTATAGATTAAGTATGATTTTAATGTGGGGAATTGATTATAATTTTTACAAATCTACTCACTATTCGTAATGATATACACAGAAATTGGCATGAGCAATTGAGGAAAATAAACCTTCAACCATCTTCAATTTTTGTTAATACAAAAAAGTATCGAAGACATTGTAACAATTTCTTTGTATGAATTTGTTTTAAAAATAAAAAAAAACTCGTGAGCAGAAGAGCCCCGTCTCTAAGATTGTATTTTTCCAGCGAAATGCATCGTGTCGAGATGCGTTTCTTACGAATTGAATTATATTTTGAAACATCACAGCAAGCCGAATTGAAAAGTATAAAATAATTTATTTTATACAGATGCAAATCGAACGGAATAGTCTCTACGAAATGCAAATCCTGATTAAGTTCATAATTAGTTTATATTCTTATAATAATCAATAATAAAATGTTCATTTTCCTAATTGAAGAAAATATCAATTACAATTTTATTACTATTGCTTCATTAATTTGATTTTTACATTTAATTACTCTCGAAACTTGTTGGTTCATTTCTTTGTGCCTGCTATCTAATAAGTACAAAATAAATAGCGAAAGGATTTTCGTTCCAACCGGGTATCTCAAAACAGCTCTCGTCTCTTTATATTGATGGGACTTTCGTTCGTAGTATGTATACATTAAGATTTGAGTAACGAAATATTACCAAATAATTAAACCATTCACCGGCTGCACACTAATGAAAAAACATAAAAACGTATTATAAATTCACTTCCATGCTCCGTTTGTTTGATCTCCAATAATTGGAGGTAGGTTTGACTTGTACATTGTGCTCCGTTTTTTGACCTTAATACTCCTCCGCGGTCATTTTTCGCCAGTCGATGATTAAGATAACGCTTCTTCAAAATGGGTGAATCGCCGTCCGTTGACCGAACTCCTAATCGATGTTTGAAAATAAAATATGATCACGTCTTGTATAATTAAGGTTGATTCCACGAACCATCGTTTTCCACGGCCAATGGATAAGGTAATTCAAATAAATCGTTATTGTCATCCATGTAATTTATGGTAATAAGATTTCAAATTTGTGGAAACATAACTGCGGTTTAATGTTTCAAGTTTAACCTTGTCATAACCTTAAATAAATATGAATGTTTGAAGTATAATTTTAAACGAACTGCTACGGTAGTAAAATGTTACAAATTTGAGAAAATTGACGTGAAAGTGTAATAATCCTGGGTACTTACTTCCCTTGAAGAATAACCGTAATATAATATTAATCAATAGTCCTGAGCTACTTCTAAATGAAAAACTTCCAAGAGGTACCTACAATTACAATCATAAATTGTAATTTTTTCTCAAGGCACTCTTGAAAAAGGGAACCTTTCTCACAACCCATCGCTAGAATAAACATGTTATCGTCTGTGTGTTTGGTTCATTGGAGCTACTATTCAATTAATCTATTTATGGTCACAGATCGTAGTGATCTATGGCAACACTTATTTGAATTCATAGAATATTGTTGACACTAACTGATTAAATTTATACTGTTAAAGGAACCTATTTCTGGTCACAGATCAGAGTGTTCTATGGTAACAGTTATCTGAATTCATAGAATATGGTTGGCGCAAATCGATAACTTCAACATCATATTTCATTAATTTTTCAATTCATAAGGTCAAATTAATTTTTTTTTATCTCAAGAGGCCTACAGTGTCACGTTGGTTCCAAACGGCCAATGGGCTTGACTTTTATAACCGAACATATATAAACATTCTTTGATCACAAAGTTTATAGGGATATAAACACCCAAAGGTGGGACTGGAACCCACGATCCTCGGTATACAAGTGATGAACTTTAACGCTGTGCTACCGAGGCCTCTTTATTACAAGAAAATCATTTTTGATTTTAACGCTACCTTGTTGTTCGTATCGTTATTTCAAACCGATCAGATCTAGGACCGGAATGAAAGTTAAAAACTTCAAGCGTATATTAAATTTTCGGGGACACCTCGCTCACGATTTATTTCCTTTCAGTTATTTGTCTGCTGATCTGCAATGCTCTCTCCAGCATTTCACATTACGGACCGTCAAATCAGCCAGAAGCCTATCTTAATGGATCCTACATAAGATTGCTTACTACCATCTCGCTAAAGAAACAGACCGGAATAAGTTTCCGCACGTGCGTAGGTAAGTGATTTTAATTATCCTAATAACAGAAAAACTTTTAAAAACATCTGCGAAAAAATATTGCTTTTGGGGTTAACGTTGTCGCTCACTTGGCGGTCATGTTATTGGTTGGAGTAGCTATATGTAAAAAATTATTCAAGTTAACAGCGTAGAAACTTACTTCCAAATTGCAGAAATAGCCTATTAATTTCACTGTAATATTTGTTAAAAATTTGAATGATGAGTTACATTAATATTCCTGGGTGATAAGGTTGCGCCGAGACTCGCTCCAGTTAGGAACGGTAGGGCGCTGAAATTGGCCTCGAACTGTTCAGATTTAAGTCCTACATTACGTTACTTATTCACCATTTTTCGTATCATCTTCGTGGAAAGCACGGTGGGAATTGTAAGCACAAACTGTCGCCACTCGCCAAGAATCAATCGTAGTAAGCGCAAATCTCAAATCGTTTAGATTTTAGTTTTATGTAACTTTATTTATATGAAATTTTTCGAAAAAACTCATTGTTTTCCTAGGGAAAGCATCAAAGCAAGAGTTTCGCAAGCGCTCCTAAACTTAAACCGCGTTTTTCGAAAAAAATATTTTTTCCGCAAACGTACAAAATAGTTATTTGTATACCTAGGCCGCGAAATACCTTTTTAGCGTACCGAAAGAGAAATTATCGCCGAGGCCGCTTGCGTCCGAGGCAGGATAATCTTGAGGTAGCTAAAAAGTTTCGCGGCCATGGCATACACACTATTTTTCGTGCAATCGACAAAATTATTAAACGAGACAATTGCAAATAAAAATATTAGTGCTTTAAAATCAACAGTAATTAACAAGTCACAGCGTTGCTATGGAAAGACCATGTTCGAATATATACAAAATATTTTGACAGTTCTTGACAGAACGCAAAATGGATTGAGATACAGGATGTCTCTTTTGAAATATCATAGTTGTTACTTTTTGGTATAAGTGACGTTTGGTTTCGCGGCCGTTACTATGGGTAACGGCCGCGAAATTAAATTTCGCGGACTGTGGTGCGTACGCGAAATACTCGCTTCGCGTGTGATTGCACGAAAAAGTACTTTTTCGTGCAATCACACGCGAAGCGAGTATTTCGCGTTGCACGTTGCCAAACCAAACGTCACTTATACCAAAAAGAAACAACAACTATGATATTTCAAAAGAGACATCCTGTATCTCAATGCATTTTGCGTTCTGTCAAGAACTGTCAAAATATTTTGTATATATTCGAACATGGTCTTTCCATAGCAACGCTGTGACTTTTTGATTACTGTTGATTTTAAAGCACTGATATTTTTATTTGCAATTGTCTCGTTTAATAATTTTGTCGATTGTACGAAAAATAGTGTGTATGCCATGGCCGCGAAACTTTTTTGCTACCTCAAGATTATCCTGCCTCGGCCGCAAGCGGCCTCGGCGATAATTTCTCTTTCGGTACGCTAAAAAGGTATTTCGCGGCCTAGGTATACAAATAACTATTTCGTGCAATCACACGCGAAGCGAGTATTTCGCGTACGCACCACAGTCCGCGAAATTTAATTTCGCGGCCGTTACCCATAGTAACGGCCGCCAAACCAAACGTCACTTATACCAAAAAGTAACAACTATGATATTTCAAAAGAGACATCCTGTATCTCAATCCATTTTGCGTTCTGTCAAGAACTGTCAAAATATTTTGTATATATTCGAACATGGTCTTTCCATAGCAACGCTGTGACTTGTTAATTACTGTTGATTTTAAAGCACTAATATTTTTATTTGCAATTGTCTCGTTTAATAATTTTGTCGATTGCACGAAAAATAGTGTGTATGCCATGGCCGCGAAACTTTTTAGCTACCTCAAGATTATCCTGCCTCGGCCGCAAGCGGCCTCGGCGATAATTTCTCTTTCGGTACGCTAAAAAGGTATTTCGCGGCCTAGGTATACAAATAACTATTTTGTACGTTTCACGGCAATTTTAAGAACGTCGGGCGGCGTAGGTACAGTTGGGTTCCGAATCCGACATAATTTAATCTGTAAGAAAAATTTTACATATTTTAATACAACAAGTCATTTCTTAATACTCGGGTACTTACCAAAAACGCACAGTCCTATAATGCGTAGATGAGTGACTAAATGTTTCTGACAATTATTTTGTTGAATTGTCAAATTTGTGTGCCTTGACATCTACAAAACCAGTAAGCAAAGCAAAGTTTTGCGTTTCTTCACATCTAATCCTTTTTAAAAATATCATCTTGATTCTATCGTTTGAACACCGTTTGCGGAAAAATCGCATTTTTTTGGATGCGGATTCGGAGAAAAGCACTTTTTGTGGCTCGACTAAAAAAACATTTTGTCTCGCCACAAAAAGTATCAATTTTACTCCTAATAAAACAATATACTATTTTTTGAAATAGGTTCCCTAAGTTAAGTAATAAAGGACTAAAATTTGAACAATGCGAGTCCAATTCGAGCTTCCTACGACTTAGTGTTGCCGATTTTAGATCGATATTCGGAGCGCAAATTCCCACCCCATCCCTAATGACATCACCACTTTTCCAGATGGCAATATGCATTTCACACTCTCCTATGCCCCCTGTGCAACAATCTAAAGAGAAATAGCGCTCAGAAAATTGATTTTACACGCTCAACTGCTGTCAGCTGTCCTTTTTTAATTTTTTTCTTTTGGGAAATGTGAAATTATCAGATTAGATTAATTCACGTTAATTCACTTTTTCCTAATTGATTGAATGATATCTACTGTGTAATGGTACAATTTCATAAAAATATTAGAATAGAAATGTACTGTCTTCGCTTGAGTAGGTTTGTTATAATAATGACTGCGCTAGCGATTGTTAGAAAAATCAATATCCTAGTCTTTGCGTCGGTTAAATTGCAAGTTTACCCACGTAAAGCGCTTATAAACACGTTAATAAATCGAAAAATTAGCATTAGTTTGACATATATAAAGATCGCCAGTTTTACAAACTCTGTATGTGTAGGTACCGAAATTAATTGGAATGGTAGTTGGGAATTTCATAATGTTATTCAATGGTGCGGCCTCTAAATATATGCAAATGACGATACGTGCCGTCGATGGAACGATGAGAATATTTTATAAATCCCAAGCGCCATAACGGGCATCTGGGAAATCCAATAATTCTGCATTTTTTTCTTTTTTTTCCACTTTTTTTTCATTTTATCGTAATTAGAAGAGAAACTCTTAATTGTTTCTCTAAATTCCGTATACCGATTATAATTGCTCTTGACCACCAATGAAAAAATGCTCAACTATACCAATATTGAAACAACAATAAATGAAACATGGATAAAGTTTCAAAATTGTCTATAAATTGTCATGTGGTGATTATAACAGAATGTATTGCGCTATAACACATTCGGTACTTTGATAATACTGAAGAGGCCCCAATAAGACCGAAACAACTGTCTGTTGTTCATATCGTTTGTGGTGATCGTCTTGATGCTTTCAACAGTCACCGCTTAAGGATTGATGGGAATGTAGTTTGCGTTTAAACTCATGTAGCTAGGTTAACTAGGAGGTTTGTTTGATTAGTTTTCGATTTTTCGAATAAATGTCCTAGTATTTGATTTTCATATATATATATATATATATATATATATATATATATATATATATATATATATATATATATATATATATATATATATATATATATATATACCGGGTGCAAATGAGTGATGGGCCACCCCTATAACTTTTTAATGGATTCTTCGATTTTATTGAAGTTTGAGTGGTTTATCTCAGACGTAATTTTGAATTTTTTCAAATACAAAATCAATTTGGCTGACTTCCGGTTTTACAGAAAACCATTTAAAAATTCAAATGGAACACCCTGTATATTTTTACATATTTCAATTCTGAGGCTTCAAATACATACATTCCATCTGTCAAATTTTTTTTTCATATTTCGTAAGCAGGGTCGGTCTCAGGAGCAAAGGAAACTAATAAGAATAAGATTTTTAATAATAACTTCGTTATTTGAGAATTGAGAAAACTGATGTGTGAATCATTTTGTAGGAATTTGAAGGAGCTTTTTGATATACAGGGTGGCCCATGTATGTTTCTAATTAAAAAACTGAGTTTTGGTTCGAAAAATAATTTAATCGTGAACAAACTTCACGAAAATGAATTTTTTGAAAAATTCTTACTTTGGGTGATATTTTAAATTAATTATCTACGATTTAGTCGACGTTGCAGCCATCTACGATAAAAAAAACAAAATTGAAACGGCGCTATAATTGACATTCGACAGATGGAATGTATCTATTTGAAGCCTCAGAATTAAAATATGTAAAAATATATAGGGTGTTCCATTTAAATTTTAAATTTATATATCTTTTTCTGTGAAACCGGAAGTCAGCCATACTGATTTTGTATGTGAAAAAATTCAAAATTATGTCTGAGATAAACCACCCAAATTTCAATAAAATCGAAGAATCCATTAAAAAGTTATAGGGGTGGCCCATCACTCATTTACACCCGGTATATATAAAATGTGTAAAACAATTGTGTATAATTCCTAGGAAATGTATACAATGCCGTGCCGATTTAGAAAATATTTAAAATTATTTGTCAATGGCTCTTTTATACATACATTTCCTAGGAAACGTATGTATTTCCTAGTCATATGCAATTCCTAAAAAGCATTAGGGAATTATGAAAAATAACGTACCATAAAATAAGAATATAAATGAAATAGTTATTTATGTACCAAGTGCGTTATATAGATCCTTATGCCCTGAGGGAAACATTCGGCCCGAGGGCCTCTGGCCCGAGGGATGAATGTTGCCCGATGGGCATAAGGATCTAGTAACGCACGCGGTGCATACAAGATTTTATTTTTCACGAAAAAATTATTATATTATGATGAAAAAGCGATTTTAAAATCGTTTCATTGCTCCTATTCCTTCTCATAGTAGGCATGTCATTTGTTGATAGTTTGACGTTTGTGAATATTTTTGTCATCATATTCAGTGAATGTCATGCTGCTTTCTTTGTGTAGTCTTATAGAAATAATGGAAATGAAAATGAATTTACCCAAGAATATCATAGAAAATGCAGCCAATGCTGCGAATAATTCATTGCCGGAGAAATCCAGAGTCGTATACGACAAGGATTATGAGGTATTTAATCAATGAAATTTGCTTCATTTCTCCTAGTACAATAAGCGGGCGTTTTGAATCTATTATGCCCGCAAATGCGGGCATAATGGCCTAGGGCATAATGAGTGTGTTTATAGCAACCGTATCCAAGGTGAAATAAACATATTATATACAAGTGAAAAATAAAATAAGATATATAACTGAAAAGTCATAATGTTTTTGATAAAATTCTTTAAGAAAATTGGTCTTTTATATTCAAACTCGAAGATGTATTCATTTTTATGCTGAAAATAAAAATATGTTCTTAGAAGAACTATGACATTAATTAGAATAACTATTATATAATATATTTATATATATATATATATATATATATATATATATATATATATATATATATATATATATATATATATATATATATATATATATATATATATATATATATATATATATATATATATATAAAATATATATATATATATATAAATATATATATATATATATATATATATATATATATATATATATATATATATATATATATATATATATATCTTATATATAAAATTCTCGTGTCACAATGTTCGTTCCCATACTCCTCCGAAACGGCTTGACCGATTCTCATGAAATTTTGTGAGCATATTGAGTAGGTCTGCGAATCGGCCAACATCTATTTTTCATCCCCCTAAATGTTAAGGGTAGTCCACCCCTAAATTTTTATTTTATTTTTCAGACAAAATTTTTTGTTTTTATTTTTTTATGATACATCATACAAAAATACATACAATCCTATTTTCACCCTTCTACGATCAACCCTTATTTTTTATTTGTTAAACTCCTTCGAAATGACTCGACCGATTCTCATGAAATTTTGTGTGCATATCGGTTAGGTCTGAGAATCCGACAAAATCTATTTTTCATCCCCCTAAATGTTAAGGGTAGTCCACCCCTTGATTTTTTTCTTTATTTTTCTGACAACATTTTCTGTTCTATTTTTTTATGATACAGCATTCAAAAATATATACAACCCTAAATTTTCACCCCTCTACGATCAACCCCTATTTAGATAGATAAAAATAATTTATATGGCAGAACAACGTTTGCCGGGTCAGATAGATAGATATGTAGATAGATAGATAGGTAGATAGATAGATAGATAGATAAATAGAAAGATAGATAGATAACTATCTAGATAGATAGATAGAGATACATTAGCAGATAGATGAATATATAGAAAGACAGATAGATAAAAATAATTTTTATGGCAGAACAACGTTTGCCGGGTTAGATAGATATGTAGATAGATAGATAGTAAGACAGATAACTATCTAGATAGATAGATAGATAGTTAGATAGGTAGATATACATCGGCAGATAGATGAATAGATAGAAAGATAGATAGATAAAAATAATTTATATGGCAGAACAACGTTTGCTGGGTCAGCTAGTATATATATATATATATATATATATATATATATATATATATATATATATATATATATATATATATATATATATATATAATATAATAATATGATATAACTTGCTCGTTCTTTTCATATTACATTCATTTTAATTTTCAGGTGGAAACCTATTTTCACAACAGCAAAAGGAGGAATCATTCGAATTAGTTGTGAAGAAAGATTGTATCATGTTCTCGGTCAAAACCTCTGGCAAAATATTTGAAGAAAGAATACCAGGAAATTACACTGACAATAAGTGGCATACTGTATATCTCCAATACACGGTTGGAAATCTTACTATTAACGTGGACGATAAGATATGGGTATGTATTTTATAGACAAATAAAATAACGATGTAAACGACTACTTTGGCTTCATTCTCGCATGTTACACGCCTAAAAATGATAAAACGTAATGTAAGCGTAATAAAGGCGATCTTTTCAAGGCGGGCGGCATGTTTAGTTTAGTGGAGATTGATTCTAATTTTTACGAATAATCTACTATCTATTCGTTAAATAACCAGGGATGGGAAGGAATAATTAAAGGAAAAATTTATATATATATATATATATATATATATATATATATATATATATAATAAATTTATCCACAGATTCTAAATAAACTGTGCCCTCCTGAAAATATAATTGTTGAAATAGGCTCCATTTGTTCGTAAAGTTATATACGAATCCTTATATAGATAATTTTTTTTAGGCGCGTTATGCGAAATTGATGAGAGTGAAATTTTAAGATGCGCGCGCATCACTGTGACACAAAAGTCGCAGGTTTGCGCGCGCATCGCTGTGCACGATATACGCTGTAACACAAAACTTTTCGTATCAAATTTTAGTTATCATAAGCCACTGATAACTGAAGTTCCGATTCAGTCATTACCAAAAGATGCTATGGCAGTTGACATAATTTAAAAATTACATTCGAATAATGAGAGAATTTATGTAACACTTAATGTAAAAAAATTAATATTTATTTATTTAGTTTTTCAAATTTAAACTGAACTTTATTGACTGTGTTGAATATTTTTTTCCAGTCCTTTTATTATTTTAAAGTAATTAATTATTTGCATGCAATTATAAATTATTTTTTAATGATTCCAAAGAAGTATAACTTCTCACGCGCGTACATAAGTACACACAACTTTTTTCCTTTAATCACTCTCGGACGTTATTTCATTGTGACATTCAATACATAATATATAATGAAAGGAACTTCATTCCAACCGGTGTACCATCCTCTTTTTCATCATATGGCGGAGTAAGATACTCTTTTATCGGTTAGTAATAAAACCATTTGTTGTGTTATCTTGTTTCTTCTTTCCTTTATTCAATATGTGATAACCTGATATTAACTTTATTCTTTTTCAGTTACTTGCCAATGCTTCATATAATCACGAGGTATTGACTAGCCCCGGTTTGTATAACGAAGGGGCAGCCGTTTTGCTCATTGGTAAACAGTTCAATGGGTGCATACAAGAGGGCCCGTCAATTGTTTTTGATAATAATATTATCAGCTTTAGTCAGAACGTAATATTTGGCCCTTGTCCTTTGACAGATGATAGTTGTAAGTAAACACCTTTTTCTTATTAAAGTATGTGAAATATACAATATATATATATATATATATATATATATATATATATATATATATATATATATATATATATATATATATATATATATTCTTGAAAACTTCTTCAAATTTCTTGAACCGTTTCAACTATATTCTAGGAACTTGGATTTTCTTGGGAATACTGGTTCAAATTGGTAGTTAAAACTCCATTAAATTTTGTTTATATTATTTTAAACGTTTCGACTAACATATGTAGTCTTCTTCAGCATTTTAGAAATTACTTAAATCAAAAAAGGAAATCTTCACTATGACATTTACACTTAACTAAACTTCTCAAAGGACATGACAAATATACAAAACCTTCACAATACTCAACATTAATATAAAATAGTAAGTTACGTTTCATGGGAAACTTCGTTGCTTCATCACGTCTTTATTGTAAGAATTTCAATATGGAAACGTTAACTTTGAAAACATATGGGAGACCGGGCGAATTATTCAAGTCTTTGTATTCAATTCTGCTCTTCAAAGTAGCTTTAAAGCTTGACAAACTGTGAGGCCACTTATCTGCACGTGCAAAATGTCAATAAACAAAGAACACTGAGATCCTTCCAATCTCACTAACGGGATCTCTGCGGTCCTACCAGTTTTAATGTTCTGCTACTCCCAATGTTCCCAGATTTTTCAGGAACTGACATTGGATTGGAAATCATTCGTAATGTAATCCGGTCTGCTCAATAATTATCTAAAATTTCTTAAATTTGGCTAAGTCAAGAAGGCATTCTGACAAAGCCAAGTTCTTCCGAACTGAGTTTTAAATTATATCCAATTCAACTCGCAACACTACTTTTGACCTTCTTCGCGATTTGTACTACAGTTGAAAAGTGAGGTTCGCGCAATGCTCTTGCGGTCTTTCAGGGGGAGTGCTACTATTTACCAAATTAGTTTCAGAGCATAACCAACATTGAGATAAGTAATTTCAAGTGGGTACCTGAGTTGATATACCAGAATATATAAAATCTTATTATTTTTATAACAGGGTGTCTACATACTTGAAAAAACTTGAAAGTCCTAGAACTCTCAGGGAATTTTGTGCTCCTGCAATATCCTGGAATTCTCTGGGAAATTTGGGTTCACTCGGGTAATTTTTTCAAGTGTTATCAGTTTTTTCCAAATTTGCTTTCTAAATATGTAAAAACAGTATTAAATTGCAAAAGAAAAAAAATCGTCAAGTATATTTCCAGAAGTAATAATAAATAATGATAAATTCTTATGTAAAAGCAAATTGTCTGAGTGCTTTCAGAAACTCTCTCGATAAAAATATGTATTAAATTCGTATGTCCAAGACATTGACAGAAAAAATCCTAAGACAGGTCCACGAGAGAAAAATCGTATCGCGATACACCTGGAAAAATAATAAAATCACCTGGAATATCCTGGAATTTTCGATCCTGACTTGAGTAGACGCCCTGTTTATGTTAAATATGATGAGCTTTCTTATTCAATAATCGTGAATTTCTACTCGCAGGTACGCCAACAGAACAAAATCATGGTATCGACATCTGCCTCAACAAACCTTGCTTCAATCAGGGCACGTGCATAAACGACAAGAACGGATACACTTGCACTTGCCACCCGAAATACACTGGGAAAAATTGCGAGATTGATCTGGGCGATCCCTGCTCGAAAAAACCGCGGTTGTGCAAAAATAACGCCGTCTGCGAATCGTCGATTTACGGGGAGTACGCTTGCACTTGCCCGCCCAACTATACCGGAAGACATTGCGAAAACAAGATCGTTATCAATCCGCTCTGCGAGGGATCGAACAACCCTTGCCTGAACGGCGGAGTCTGCGACGTACTGGAGGGAACCAACAAGGCGATCTGTTCTTGTAAGCCGGGATTCAAAGGTCCCAAGTGCGAGATCAACTTAGACGAGTGTTTTTCCGGACCCTGCAAGAATGGGGGATCGTGCATCGACGGCTATAATAATTACACTTGTAATTGTCTGCATACTGGATATACCGGAAGGTTGTGCGAGAAGGACATTAACGAGTGTTTGAATAAGCCGTGCCAGTATAACGGTATATGTTTCAATACGCACGGCAGCTATTTGTGCCAATGTATGCCTGGTTACGGCGGCCAGAATTGCGAATACGTAAGTGAAAAGGTAGCTAAGTAATTATATTATGAAAATAACGGAAACTCAAATTTACTATGTTTACTATAAAAATCAGCAGAGCTGGAAATGACAGGTCGATTTTGTTTTCAAAGTTACATCTTTTGGTTGTCATTCATCGATGTGAAGTCACCCCCCTGAACAGGGTGGCAACAGCTTCAATAATTCCGAATGGTATGGGAGTCAAGTTCTACATCATTTTAAATGTATTCAATCTAATTTACAAATATGCTAAACATTTTTTGTTCTGCGTTGAAATCAATGTAGATAATCTGTTGGAAGTGTCTTTAAAATAAATCGAAAGGAAAATTATTTTCTTCAAACGAAGTTTAATGAATTAATTGTTCAAATTCAGAGCTGTTTACTTTCAAACCGTAATAAAATCTTTGTTCTACCTTTTAACGAACATTTTGTTACATTTTATGTGTATAGGAAAGTCTTCGCCACCGTATAGTTGTAGCATGTGGTGAACTAATACAGGAATTAATAAATTAAAATTCATTCTAAAAGATTTTATACAATATTTTCAACTCGGATAAAAAAAAAAGCATTTATGTAAAGACAATTGACATACCCTCCAAACGATGTAATAATAATAATAATAATAATAGCTTTATTTCCGTTGAATGAATAGTTACATTATGGAAAAAGTCAGGACAAAAATTCACTTATAGTATAGTAACACTTATCAATTAGAAACTGTTTCGACTTAGCCCTAAAAATGGAAATAGATTGGGCATTTACAATATTACACTCCAATCTATTGAAAACTTCCAACCCCAAATATAATGGAGATCTTCTACCTATTCTGAACTTAATATTAGGTAATACAAAAGCGTTTCTGCACGGGTATCATAATGGTGCCGGTCGCCATGCCTCAAGAGCTGCTTCCGCATTTTATAAATTAAAGTAGCCAGTTCCAAAATACAGAGTGAAGGTAAAGTTAAAATTTTGAGAGATCTAAACAAAGGCCTACATGAAGCAGTATAAGGCGCGCCAACCATGCTCCTGACAATCTTCTTCTGACACAAGAATACATCGCAAGCCGCAGACGATGAGCCCCAGAAAACAATACCATAAGAAACTTTTGAGTGCGCATGCGCATAATAAACAGACATGAGCTGATCTGAGGTCAATATGTCTCTCAGATTTCGGAGTAGAAAACAAGCAGAATTCAATCGCGAACACATGGTTTGGCAATGCGCTTTCCATGTAAGACATTCATCTACCTCAATTCCCAAAAACCTCACATTATCTGTTCTTTTCAAAGCAGTGTTATTCAACGCAACATTAATATCCAAGATATTTTTATTAAAATTATGAAATACAGTATACGACGTTTTGGATTCATTGACATGAAGGAGGTTCCTGTTAAACCAATGTTGTAATTTGTCTAAATTATTTTGAACATTTCTCCTCAGAGATTCCTCTCCTGTGCTCGAAACTACCACTGTTGCGTCATCCGCGTATAAATATATGCCTTCTCCCAAATCCATGACTAAATCGTTAATGTATAGAATAAATAACACAGGGCCCAGTATTGAGCCATGTGGAACCCCAATATAATTTTTTAGAAGATCCGAATGGACCTGTTTCCGTATGTTGCCATCAGAAAATCTTATTGCAACAAACTGACTCCTACCTTGCAAAAAGCTAGCTATCCACTTGAGTGGATTCCCTCTGATTCCATATTTTCTTAGCTTGTCCAAGAGAATGCTGTGAACCACACAGTCGAACGCCCTACTCAAATCGCAAGAGATCCCAGCAGGGCATCCGCCCGACTCAACGTGATCAACCACACCCCCCAAAAAAGCGAAGACAGCATCAATGGTACTATGATTAGGTCTAAACCCAAATTGGTTCTTGCTTAGAATTTTGAACTTATGTAGAAAACTTAACAATCTTACTAGAAAACAATACTCAAATACTTTGGAGAAAGTGGCAGACAACGCAACAGGTCTATAATTTACTAATTGATCGAAATCACCATTTTTAAAAAGAGGAATAATTTTGCTCACTTTCAGCACATCCGGAAAAGCTGCTTGTGAAAATGAATTATCAACTAAATGTAACAAGGGTTTACATATATAATCAAGGCTTGTTTTAACCAATGTGCAAGTTGACTACCTTTTCTATTTAAAATTCTTGAAGGAGTTGCCATCTTATTGAGGGGAATAATTATATCCATAAATTTATAACCAAAAGATGTATGTCCCCCTCGACAGCAACTCGGGGATATCCAGAGGAACCCTTAATATTAAAAATATTCCAGGTGAACTATTTTAAATGCGTCATCCGATATATTTATGTGTTAGTTAACATAATGATAATATTAAAATATCCATTATTATCAATTAGTATACAATTCATCAATTCAATTATTGAGGTTATTATTTGAATGAATCATTCGTTCAAAGTTTGTGCTTTATGTTGCCTAATGATTTTTTAAGACTGTATACCATGCTTCCAGAATGTAAATGAATGTCAGTCCCAGCCGTGTTATAACAGGGGTACGTGTGTGGATAAACCGGGAGGAGGTTACGAGTGCCGATGCCCGCCCGCCTTCCTCGGCGAAAATTGCGAAGTGGAAATGCGCAGCGAATTCTGCTCACCCCAGTCATGCGCCCCGTACGGCGAGTGCAGCATCAACGGAAACTTCGGATCCAAGTGTTTCTGCAAGCGCGAATATCCTGGGATGTATCCCAATTGTACGGCGGACCCGATCTGTTTGCCGAATCCATGCAGAAACGGAGGCATTTGCACGGCAAGTCACCTGGCTGATAGAAGCAGTTACAATTGTTCCTGCTTGCCCGGGTTTAGTGGTGAGATTTTTAACTGGTTTCTTATTTGTGTGTTGCATTATTCATGTTTTGGGGGATGAGTGCAAAAGTCTTGTGAGAATTTTTTGTTCAGCCGATTTTCTATTTCCAAATTCATTTAGTAGTGGAACAAGGTAGGACGTGGTAATTACTACTCAAACTTTTTAAAATCCAATGTTTCGAAGTTTTTACTTGAAAAAATGCGAATTATATGTAAGAAAGTACCTTATTACACATAAAAAAAAAATTTAAACATGTACCAAGAGTTCAGCGAAAAATCAATCAACAAAACGAAATATAATTTGTTACTTGGTTTTGGTGAAATATTTCGAACCGTGATTTTGTTTTAGATTCAATACTGAATTCTTTTCTATTTGATGCATAAAGTTCTGTTCATAAAGTTAAATATTACTCGATAAAATAGTTTGTAAATTTTTTTTCTTCAAAGATGGCCAACCTAAATGATCTATGTCGGCTTTAAAATTCGAAGATGTAAATAATGGAAGAAATGAGTATCAATAAATATTCTCTATGCCATTTCATGCAATGTCTGAAACCAGTTGAAGAATTGCTGACGTACTCTGAAGTTGCTTAATTAAACGACCTAATATTTTCTTAAATATTCTTATAACACCTTTGCACTCATCCAAGCATTGTGTTTGTCTTGTACTCTTTTTTGTGATCTTGTGGCTTTATGCGCTCGATGTGTGTTTGCACGCTCTTTACACCAAGGCCCAGCATGTGAGCGGGTAGATCTATGTGAACCAGGCTTTTGTCGTAACGGCGGCACCTGTATTACCGACTCTTATGGTTACCGGTGCGTATGCGCGGACGGATGGACCGGTTCTACTTGCGAGGTGCAACTCAGGTGCGAGAATGAACCGTGCGCACACGCTGTCAGCTGTCAAGATTACGTAAGTTTATTTGCGTTCAGAAATCGTCTGGGTTCGAATACGATGGACAAGTGAGATAATGGTTGGTGAAAAAACAACACATTTCCGTGAAGAAACAGTCCTAAAAGTTACTTAAATCAGTACACAAGTGTGATTGTACTGTATAATTAGTCCCTGCCGGAGTGAGATGAACTAAAACGACCCCAGCGTATCAGTAGAGCTTACTTCGCATATCAAAATGATAATTTCAGTTGTAGAGAGGGACAGTGATTTAATAGAATCTACTTAATTTAGGTAAAAAATAATATAGGTGAGACCTTCTCGAAGCAATAGAAATGTCAAAAGAAAGCCACTGGACATCCCACATTCTTAAAATGAGCAATTGATCTTTAATGCGTCACCTGGGGATGTCACGATAATAATATATAAACATCAGACTTGGGGAAAGTAGTTTAGTTTTAAAGAAACTTTTGGTAAGGCCTGCCGCGCACGAGCAACTTTTCACAGGCAACTATTTAGTTGTTGAAATAAAATGGTTGTGTTTATATGGAATCCCGTGCACGGGCAACTTTTTAGTAGAAGCAACTCAAAAATTGAGACATGTCCTATTTCGCCGGTGACTAAACAGTTGACTACAGTTGCCAAGAAATATACCACGCACTTATTTAAACCTACCGCCGCACACGGCCGATTCTCTCGTTTCCGAGTCAGTTGGTTCTTGTTCTTCAAACGTTTACTTAATGATGTTTGTTCTAATATCAATTATATAATTATGTTTGACATAGATGAATTTATAAGTGAGGTTGAAATTATCAAAACTACCGATGCTCATTCGGAAATAATTGAAGAATTCTATTGGGTACTCTCTCAATTCCTCAAACAGCTGATGAAATTGACCCTTAAAAGTATTCGACTTGAAATAGGATTAACTCAGAATTGCTTTCGTTTAAATTTCGTTTCAGTGTGATAACTTACACACATGCTACATCAACAAAATCCATGTCAAATAGGAGTTGCGGGAAACTATTCAGTTGTCCGTGTTAATGTAACAACGGCAACTTTTGATCACGTCACTTTTTAATCACCAGCAACTTAAATTGCTTGTGCGCGGCGGGCCTCATGAGCTAGCAACCCGAAACAATTGTCAAGTAAATTATTTGTTATATCGTGAAATTGTGTCAAATGTTCAATTAAAAAATACTCCTTCATCAAATAAATATCAATACATGTTTCACCAAGAGTTCGCTAGAGATCAATCAACAATATATATATATATATATATATATATATATATATATATATATATATATATATATATATATATATATATATATATATATATATATATATATATATATATATATATATATATATATATATATATATATATATATAAATAAATGTGGCTCCGGAGCTCAGTGGTGGTCAGTGCGTTGGACTACTGAACAGATCGAATCCCGGCCGAACCAACGAATTAATGCGGAGCCACCTCTTGGAAGGCAATGGCAAACAACCGAGTAGTATTCTGTCTTGTAAAGCCTCTCTATAGAGATGTTCGGAAACGTCGTAAAACTGTAGGTCCCTTCTGTCGTGTATCACTGTATCACGCACAACACGAATAGTTGTAGAGAGGTCGCCTACACCCGAAACCGGGTAAGACACTTGAAGAAAACGATATGATTAAATGTGTATATATATATATATATATATATATATATATATACATATATATATATATATATATATACATATATATATATATATATATATATATATATATATATATATATATATATATATATATATATATCTATATATATATATATATATATATATATATATATATATATATATATATATATATATATATTTACATATAAATATATATATATATATATCAACCATCAACACTCTGCTATCGTATTTAAGCCCACTCGATCAGCATGCTTTAAGACTGTGCCAACGCCGGGATGCATCATATCCATTCCAGAAATCCATGTTTATTCTGCCCTCTATGATAGATAATCGCTTAATTCACAGCAGGTGGGATACTACTGCACTTGCGAGGCCGGTTGGACTGGTATGAACTGCAACGTCGAACTGAATCATTGTTCTAGTAGTCCCTGCCTTAACGGGGCTACATGCACAGATCGGTCCGATTACTTCACCTGTCATTGTGCACAAGGCTATACAGGTATTGGAGCAATTTGTTGTGTTCTGGATTATTATTATTATTGGGTTGCCACTGAAAATGACTCGTGCCTGAAATTTTATAAAATTTTAGGAGTTGATAATTTATTACATAAAGTGGACAACGAAAATTCTTTAATAATTTAAATAATTTCAGTTTTCCAAGGGAACCGGTTATTTCCGAGAATTCTACATTCACAATTCCATGGAAGTCACAGATAATTAATATGCGTACCTACAGTCAAGTTATGTCTTATCATATATTATATTAATTAATTATTCGTATTCACAAAAATAGTTATATTGATGAAATATAAACGCTTAAAAAAATCATTTGATATCACAGTGTCTTAAAAATTGCTTCTTTGTTTTTCAATATATATTTATTTATATAAAAACGAAAATTGCATTTCAATCGTTAGTTTCGAATAGATAGATCCAATGTGTTTTCAGTGGCTCCTCAAATATGTATAATTTTTCGTTTGATGTGTACACTTTCACACCGTTCAATAAACTATTTTCATTTATATTATATTTATATATATATATATATATATATATATATATGTATATATATATATATATATATATATATATATATAAAAAGCTCGATGTGTTCAATGATAATAATATTACTATTGATAATAATAGGTCTCCTTAAATATAATTTCAAAAAATTTCCGTTAAATTAATTTATCTCATTCGTTCCCTATTGTATTTCAATGTATCCTAATTCGCTAATTGTTAAAATCTTATTGGATGATTAGATTTTTACTCATAAACATACTAGTTTGAATGAACGTACGGTATATAAACTATAATGAAAGAATTAGTTTTTATACCTAAATTTTCAGTGTGCAGCTCAGCACTCATGTTTCCCTGCTGTTTGTTCTTATGCTTTGGTTGATTATTTAAGGTTTTAACATTTTATCTAGCTTTCACTCACTGAGCTTTGTGATTTATAATGATTATAGTAGTTGTGGTTTATCTCATGTCTTACATTATTTACTATGGCTGAATTTTAGGAAGAACGTGCGAAGTGAACATGGACGAATGCCTCTCGTCGCCCTGCCTTAACGGAGGCCAGTGCATCGATAAAATCAACGGCTACTCCTGCAACTGCACGTCAGATTGGATGGGTTCTCGGTGCGAGAAGCCGTACGACGCATGCGGAATGAAACCTTGTCATAATAACGCAACGTGCATTTTGGGAGCTAATAAACATAGTTTTACGTGTAACTGCTCCGTGGGCTTCGAAGGTGAAAGGTGCGAAATCAACATCGACGATTGCAAAGATGTAAAATGTCTGCCGGGAAAGGTATGCGTCGATTTGGTGAACTCGTACGAATGTAGATGCCCATCAGGCTATGGTGGAGACAATTGTACTATCGATTTGGACCCTTGCGCCAGAGAGCCTTGTTCCAATAATGGTTTATGTAAAGTTGATAAGGTTACTCCACATCATTTCACCTGCTCCTGTCCGCCTGGTTACATGGGTAAGTTGATGAAGCACGTTTTGTTTCGGAATACAGTCACCTTCTGTGCTCTTTCTTCTTTTTTATTTCTGGCCTCTCCAAAGTATGTTAACCATGCTCAAAAATCATTCAACTATAGGAAAACAATAATATTTAGTTGAAAAACAACTCTTTTTGTGCATATTATATTATTGAACCTTAGTTTGCCATTCACTATTAACATTTAACATATCTAAGTTGGTAGTAAAGCCACCATATCAGTAGCTATAGTATGTCCAGTCTAAGTTGGCGTGTACGTCATCAATTGTATATGACGTAGATCGTGAACACTGTTGCCAGACATAATAAATAATCTCAAGTCTAAATAGCTAACCTAATTTTCAATAATGACATGACGGGGATTTTTAGCGGTAAATTCAAATTAACCAGTATTCCCTACCAGAAGTGTCACTTTATCTATTATATTTTACGATGAAAGCACTACTATACCATACCTGTTGCGAGTGCTGAAAGTGGGACAAGGAAGTAAACAGAAATAATACCAATATATGCTGTTGAACAACGTTTATTGAATATTGAATAACCTGAAGCTAGCCAAATAGTTATTCCGAATTGTTCATTAAATTTTAGAATGTTAGTGTAGGTACTGTTTGTCTTTTATTTATAATTAATAAAAATAAATATATACTCTAATAATCTTACAACAAAATAAAATTTTATCAAAAAAACAATATGGAATTATTAAAATTTTGTGAACTAAAGACGCTTTAGAATTTATCACTGATTTGTTGTGCTCCAACTCAGATATAAGTAAACCTATAATAATTGCATTCTTAGCCTTGTCAAAAGCTTTTGACACAGTCAACCATGCAATTCTATATTAGAAACTTTTCAACTATGGTATAAGAGGCAAAGCTCTAGACTTAATTATGTTATTTATCTGAAAGATACCAAAAAGAACAATTATTGTTATGCAAAGTGTAATCAACTTGACACGTACCTGACTAAATGTCAAAATCAAAGAAACAATGTTCATATCAAAATACACTTTTGGCAATACCATGCAATATTTGGAGTGTCAAATAATCCCACACATTCAAAATGAAACCAACCTATCTCACAGTCTTCTCCATCACGCTGAATCATAGGTCTCCCATCAACTACGCTATGACAAATACATCAATGATTTACTTATTATATATATATATATATATATCTATATATCTATATATATATATTTATATATATATATATATATTATTAGATTGGTTTCTAGTAGATTCTTCAATGTTTATAATTTGTTCGTAATCTAATGATAAATTTATTGTCTTGGATATTTTAAGAAGTTATATATATTATATAAGAAGTAATATATATTGAGCTGCAAATAAAATTGCACCCGCATGACTGCAAACTTAACTGTGTCCTGCCATACATGTGCAATGTGCTGTTGATACACTACCATCTTTGGCCACCATGCACCAAACTTCCAATGGTTTTTCATTTGCTCTCTGAGAATGTTTGACCTAAAAAATACAAAAATGTACAGAAATATTGACAAGATATTTTAAGGTAGAGATAGATGTAAAAGATATTGATGTACTTCATAATATGAAATCCAACATGAAACGCTCAAACATTATAAAGAGCACAAACAACAGTTGACTACTGCAATTATATCTGCTCATGCAGTTCAAAAGAACATACCTTTCCTACTAAAATGTAGAAACCATTCACCATCTTTGACCCCACATTTACAACAAAGCCCGACTCAAAATACTTAAATGATTGCAAGCTTTTGTATGCCTTCATTTGCTTAATTTCCATTGTCTATTCATCATCAGAATATTCTGATGACGAACTATCGTTCAAATTAAAAATTACTGGAGCAATATTGGAAGAGTCCAAGTGCTTCTCTCTATTCCACCACTCTGAAATAATGTTTTCTGTATGCTGTACAGTATTTCTCCACATTTCTACCGACACATGCTGCACCGCCTCCCTCCACATTTGAACAGCATTTTCTCGACCACCACCATCTCGGCCAATGTGTGCATTGTAATAATGTTTACATATGCCCCATATATTCTCAATTGCATTGAAAATGCAATGGTACGGTGGAAGTCTCAAAACTTTATGGCCATATTGCTCAGCTAGTTGGTCAGCTAAATAAATATTTTTTGGTTGGTTTCTGCAAAGGAAACGTTGAGCTTTAAAGGTTTTGATCAATTTCAATTATGTAATGGCACGAAAGTTTAATATACTCACATTTTAACCAACTGTAGCAATTGAGATTTCAAAAAGTGTTCTTCATAATGTATATTATTATTTGTGAGCCATGTTTTAATTTCCTCCTTTTTCCAGTGATTTTTGAGAATTTGTTTGCTAATTGTGCTATGATAACTAGCATTATCCATTATTATTAATGAAGGGTTCTCAAGTTTTTGAAGCAGTTGGAATTCAAACCATTTTAGGAAGTTATCTTCATTCATCTCACCATGATAATCTGGATTATCAGATTTTCCAGAAAACATGAGGAGAGCCTCTGGTATCCAACCTCTAGAAGTGCCTGCATGTAATATTATATATCTGCAAAATAATAATGTGGGATTTCAGTTTAGAACAAAAGTCAATTTGTATATCAATTATGGTAAACACCTTACCAAAACTTTCCTTCTCAACTCATCTTAGCTGAATGCCATAAGAAGTAAAAAACAATCAACATATAAAAACCTAAGTATTGGCAATAATCAAACTATTTATAAAAAGTACGGAAACCCAAAATTGAACATTCGATCTGGCATTATTCACAATAATTGTAGCTCACCTTTTCCCGTCAACTTTTGTCTTTCTAACACTTTTGACATTAGAATCCTGCCATGTCTCATCAATAAAAACACATTCATAAAGTTTGTTCTCCATATTCCTTGTATATTCAAGTAGAAATTTAATTCGGGCATGGACAATATGATCTCGTTCCATTATACCACGTCTTCAAACTGGAATCCATATTCATCGATCGATAAATCAAACTTTTAATTACAAAATCTTCTTGTTTACTCGGCGACTGTCAAACGAGAAATGGCGATTACCGGCGAGTTGGTCGAGAGGATCCGACAACATTGCAAATTTTTCAATTAAATGACAACTTAATAAAAATTCAACGTATTTTCATTACTCGGAATGTTAATTTTTTTTGAGAGATACATAAGATTTGATATGTTAAGAACATAATATTTGTCGAAATGGACGATACGGTCTTTATCAACATATATATATATATATATATATATATATATATATATATATATATATATATATATATATATATATATATATATATATATATATAACTACTTTTTCAGAAAATTACTTACGACAGATATTAATTTTGACCATTTCAAATTTTATTTATTTGGGTAGGCAGCATTGGGCCATTATTTGCGCATGACTGTGACGCACACGCCAACTTAGACTGGACAGACTATATTAACTTTTGTTTTAACTATAAATTATAAATATATATTACCTGCAACTATGGCTGTAATGTATCATCAGTTCACAGATGACATCATCAGAATATCCAGGACCTACTTCACACTATAGCTACCAATAACTAATATAATATTGAAAAATTTCATCCCATTTTAATTGAGACGATATTATAGTTATTATGTACCCCTTGGACGATTGATACATTGTCGGAATTCGATATCGATCTAATCATATTGACCCTGCTAAAAGTACTTTAGGCGCATACGGAGTAAAACTCGAGTCGAATCAATTGAAAGGTCGAGCCCGAACACAAAAATATCAATCACTTAATATTTCAGGTGAATACTGCGATCAAGATATTGACGAATGCGCCAAAGGGAAAAATATATGCAACAATGGAATATGCATCAACTTGAAGGGCGGTTTCCAATGTTATTGCAAACCTGGTTTTACCGGCGAACGTTGCAACCTAGACTTCGACGAGTGCTTGTCGATGCCGTGTCAGAACAACGCCACCTGCCTGAACAGGATCAACAAATACGAATGTATCTGCCCGCCAGGTTACAGCGGAAAGGATTGTTCGATCAACATCAACGAGTGCAATTCGAATCCATGCACAATGGGTTCTACTTGTGTGGACGGCATTAATGCTTACACGTGCATCTGTCAGCCGGGATTGACAGGATTGAACTGCGAAATAAACAAGGATGACTGCGAGGTAAGGGGTGTGGACTTTGCTTCTTGTAGACCAGGAGCTGACAGAAGTTGAGCATGCAAAATTTCCTGGACGCGTTTTTTTTTCGATGGTTTTGTAGGAGTATGAAAAACTGCATGTTGCCAGTTGAAAATGTGGACCAGTCCTGCTGGAGGAGGAGGGGAATGTTGCGCCGAGACGCGCTCAGGCAATCGGCCGTAACTCGGTTACAGTCAGCCGTAGGAAGCTGGAATTGGTCTCAAACAGTTCAGATTTTTCTTTAATTTATTCATTTAATCTGTTAGAGAAAACTTATCGTTTTCCTGGAAAACGCGATAAAAGTTTCAAAACGCTGGCGTTCCTTTTCCTGAGAAAAAAGTGTTTTATTACTGATGTTTTATAAATCTAGAATCTAGACTATTTGAGATTGAAACCAATTTGACTACGTTTTGAAGGAAAACAATAAGTTTTTCTGAAAAATGTTAAACAAATTCCAGCTTTCTACGATTGACTATTTCCAGAGCGCGTCTCAGTGCAACCCCCTCCCGCCTGGCTGCACCACATTCCCGAATGGCAACATGCATTTTATCACACTCCACACAAAACCACGCTCAGGAAATTTAACTGCTGTTAGCTCCTGATCTAGTATGCCATTGAACTTGTGATTGATTTTTATTACTCTGTTATTTATTGGCTTCATTAAAGCAAAGTGGGATTTTAAAACATCTCTAGAAATTACAGAATTCAGAAAACATAAATAAAAATTTATTGAGCGAGTCTGATAGGTAGTATCTAATTCCTGAGCAAAGTTATAAAAATATTAGAGTTTGAATTTGATAAACATTCTGATTCAAATTGTCATTGATAAATTCTTTTATAAAAAGGTTACGGTATGCGGCGTTTTCGTACGCTGGCTAGTCTTTGGGAAGTCTCGGGTTCAAACCCCGGGACCGACTGGTCTGCCATGAGTTTTTTTCAGAGGTTTCCTCATGGTAATGTAAGTCACTGCATGCAAACTTATAAGGCGAATGCTGGGCCAGTATTAATCCTCTGAACCCTACCCACACTTCCTATGTTCCATAAATATCTCGTCTCACCTATCCTTAATGCACTTGTACATACAAGTGTATCCTCTGATCTGGCTGAAGGAGTTAATCCCAAACTCAAGCTGCCCGCCTCCCTGACACATACTTCAGGGAGGAATGAAACACGTGTGTTTCCTTTTTTCCGGCGTTTTCGAACGGTCGCCAAACGGCAGCTAATCCCGACTGACGCTTCTTCGCTTCTCTGATCGGACTATTATCCAATGTAGTATGGCCGTAAATATGACGCTTTGTTATTTGACTTTAAAAGCTAATTCAGTATTTATAACAGCTAAAAAGTAGAAGTCAATTAATTGTAATTGCTTAGAAATTCATAAATTGGTACTGGAATGAATAACGGTTAAAATAATATCAACATTTCTAATATGGAACGTTGACGAAAATATGAAAAGACGTATTAATTTAATAACTTGATACTCCTGCTTCCGGTTACACATTTCCATCTTTTCAACGAAATTAGTCCCAATAAAATCCCACATGCAGGGCCGTAGCCAGCACTGCTTTCTAGAGGGGGCTAAACAAATTCTTGAGGGGGCTTGTTTTTTACATAGTACTAAAATAAATATACGTGAAAAAATAAAGGAATATACAGCTTTTTCTGTCTTTTTACCTAGAAAAGTATACTGGAAAACGAATATAATTAAAAAACATTTTTTAAAAATTAAAAAATTTATTCTAATAAAAAATAATAAATAAAAAATCTCTCATAAAAAACTCTAAATAAATGAAATAAATAGAAATAAAAAATATAAAAAAAAATGAAAATGTACTTTCATCATTAAATATAAACAAATATCTGGTATCTTTTCTACAGGGGGCTCAAATAATTCCAGAGGGGGCTCAGCCCCCTCTGGCGCCCCCCTGGTTACGGCCCTGCCCACATGCCGAGAGCTTAGATGTTACACATCGAAAACGATAAATTGTTAATTAAACATACTACTATAATATATTAAAAACATCACTTAAAAAAATGTCTACATTACAGTCTTCCCCGTGTCAGCACAACTCCTTATGTATAGATGGTTTGAACAGTTACACCTGCAACTGTACGGACACTGGATACACTGGTATACATTGCGAGATCAATATTGACGACTGTCTGAGTGACCCTTGCACGAACGACGCAGAATGTGTAGATTTGGTGAAAGGATATCAGTGCAAATGCCACAGTGGATATACAGGTAAAATATTTGGTATCTATGATCCATTTCGCAATTGAACATCGTTTCGTATTTACAGGGAAGAATTGCGAGGAAGATATAAACGAATGTGACAGCAACCCCTGTCAGTTTAACGGTACATGCCTGGAAAGAAGTAACCAGACCCTTTATCATCAACATATAATGAATACGTTCGAAGGAGTGATGCCAGAAATTTTTATGAATGATTTTGATTTCAAAAACGCTGCTGGGTCAGTTTCATGTTGCTGCTAAGTATATATTCGATCATCAGAAAACATAAAAATAATTATAAACCAGAAATAATGAAAACTATGATACAAAAAACTTGCGAACAATATATATATATATATATATATATATATATATATATATATATATATATATATATATATAATAATAATAATAATAACTTTTATTCAGTATAACACAATAACGAATAAACAAAATGAGTCACAGAGTTAATTATTTCATAACTGAAAATTTATCTGTACGTGACTATATTTAGCAATAGATGAAGCCTCAATATTCTCACACAGTCGAGCTCCGCATGCTGTATTACATCAATTCTATATTTGTAACTTTTTTTTCCATATTTTGGGTTGATTTGTTCATATCGGTAGTCATTCCTAAATCGGGCATATTGTCGTCTCCATCGGTAGTTTTGTCTGTGTCTATAGAAGTTTCCATACTTTCCTTATTCACACAATGCAGCAATTTCTTGTAATAAATCCCTCTTTTCATTTCTCAACCAGTTTTTTATCTTAGTCTTGAACCCATTATATCTTCTGATATTTCTTAATTCAAGTGGAATCATGTCGTAAATTCGTGGGGCAAGGTAAGCGCTAGATCGTTGAGCTATAGCTTTGATGTATCGTGGTCTTCCATAAGTGTTTTTTTCCTAGTTGAGTAGTGATGATCGATTTTTTTTATTGGTAGTTTCCCTGTATAAACGTTCATAACAACCTTCATAATATATAGTTGCCTAATACTTAGGGCACAAGAAATGTCGAACAGTCGTGCAGTCGAATAAGATCGTGGTTTACCATATATAATCTTCAACAGCCACTTCTGCATCACAACTAGATGCTTCAGGTGGATGTCATAAATTCCTCCCCATCCCAATATTCCATAGCTGATTAGAGACTGTACTAAGGCACTGTAAAGTATTTCTAAATTTTTTGTGTTATTTATGAACTTTGTTATATGTTTGAATTTATACAACAATACCCTCAATTTCTGAACCAGGTACTTTGCGTGTTTTTTCCATTTTATGTGTCGATCTATGATATATATATATATATATATATATATATATATATATATATATATATATATATATATATATATATATATATATATTTATGTGTACCTCGGAAACGGCTCTAACGATTTGGATGAAATTTTGTGCTTAGATTGTTGTATTTTTTGTAAAAACACTGGTTTACACCCAAAACTATTTATGATAGCATCTTGCCCTCTCATGCTGACAATTTCATATAACGCCATCTATTAAATTTTTATGGTACTTATATTGTTGCCGATGTATGATACTAATTTTGTTAGATGGCGCTATATGACATTATCCAAATATTTAATGCTTTTATTTTAGTTAGACCAAGAATACGGTTCATTTTTCATTCGTAGTTAATATGTGCACATCACAATGCCTAGAAATCATTTGAAGAAAAAATTTAACATTAATTTACTTCCGTATCTGAATCTATTTTCCGAAAAAACACTACTTCAAAAAAAAAATTCTTGGTCACCCAGGTACTTTGTTTAAGTTCCTAGATATGGTATTTCGAAATGTATTAATGAAAATACATATGGTTTATAATTAACATTATCAAAATTTATCATGAAAATTTTAACCAGAAAATAATATGAAAGATTTCTCATAATAAGAACATACCATAAGTAAACAGAACCTTCACAAGCACTTTAAAATCAATGTTTAACCAATAATTCTGATTATTTTCTGTCTTATGGATGTGTAACTTCCCTGAAAATTCTAATGTTTGTTTTCCATAATTAGGTACGAATGTGTCTGCATACCGGGAATAACGGGTAAAAACTGTGAAATTGATATCGACGAATGTCAGAGCTCCCCGTGCGTTCATGGCAAATGCGAGGATGTCATAAATGGTTTCTTTTGCAACTGCGAGGAGGGATTCGAAGGAAAAACGTGCAATATTGACATTGACGAGTGCAAGAAGTACCATCCGTGCGTTAGCGGTACGTGTATTGACAAACGCGCCGACTATTTTTGCAGCTGCGACCAAAACTACGGAGGCAAAAACTGTTCGGTTGAGCTTATTGGTTGCCTGAACAATCCCTGTCTGAACAACGGTATATGTAAACCGTATCTCTACAACGAAACCGAACACAAATTCAATTGCTCCTGCGACAACGGATTTTACGGACCCACCTGTGAGAAAATAACGACCATGTCGTTATCCAAGAGTTCACAGATCACCGTTAATACTACACCCAGAGAGGAGGGTTACGATATTCAATTTCGATTCAAGACAAGTTTGGGCGATGGTCTACTGGCGATCGGTAAAGGATTCACGTATTACATCTTGGAATTGTCGAAAGGCCGTCTTAATCTTCAATCGAGCTTGCTGAACAAGTGGGAAGGCGCTTTTGTCGGTTCGAAACTGAACAATAGCGAATGGCAGCGTGTTTTCGTCGCCATCAACTCCACTCATCTGGTCCTTTCGGCTAACGACGAGCAGACAATTAATGTGATCAATTTTAATGAAAACTTGAACAGTTCCTCCACAACTTTCCCGGTGACGTATATCGGAGGTATTCCAAATAATTTGAGAAAATTGACGCATAGTCAGCCGTTTTTGGTTGGATGCATCGAAGATGTATTGATAAACGGAGAATGGATATTGCCCGATGGGGATAATTCGAATATTACTTTCGATGCGGTAGAGAAAGGTTGCAAGAGGACACCGCAGTGTAGTCCTAATCCCTGTCGATCTGAGGGACACTGCACAGATAAATGGAGGGAGTTTAGTTGTACATGCAAGAGGCCTTATCTTGGAAATACTTGTCAATATAGTAAGTACAGATATTGAATGGAATTGGCATTTACTTGGCGAAAGTTCATATTCATAACTTTATAAAGAAATAAAAAACTAACTTTTCACAGGTTGAAATAAAAATCTATTGAGTAAATTAATTAAATTACACAAAAATGGTTACCCCATCAGACCAGTAGTTTCATATATAACAGCTCCAGCCGTTAAATTATCAAAATTTTTGATTGACGTAATTAAGAAATATACGAAATTTGAACCCAAGTACGCCATTAAAAATTCAAACGAGTTGATCAAAAACATTCAAAATATTGTGTTACCTCACAATTCAAAATTATTTTCTTTAGATGTGAACAATCTGTTTTCTAGCACTCCGCCTAATGAAACTGTAAATTTAATCAAAAATTTTCTTATTTCTAATAATGTTCATCCACTTATACAGTCAGATATTACTCATTTACTGGCAATTTGTTTAGAACAAAATTATTTCAGTTTCAACAACGTGTGTTATAGTAATGAGGAAGGTTTGATTATGGGAAATCCCTCAAGCCCTTTGTTATCAGAAATCTTTATGGATAATTTAGAGAAAACTATTATGAACCACTTCAGCAGTGAATACTTTCTTTATTGGTATAGATACGTTGATGACGTCATTGTTTGCTACACTGGTACAGATAGACAATTGGATAATTTCATTACTTATATTAATTCCATACACCCTCGTATTAAATTTTCTCTAGAAACTGAAATGAATAATTCTATTAATTACTTAGATTTAACTATTACCAGAAAAAGCAACAAACACGAATTTTCAATTTTTCATAAACCATCTCATACAGATATTACAATTCATAACACATCACTAAACCCTTTTTCACATAAATTAGCGGCTTATCATAGTATGATTCATAGACTTTTCAAAATTCCGTTGTCCGAAGCTAATTTTCGGGAGGAATTGCATATAATTAAACAAATGGCAGTAAATAATGGTTATTCACCTAATATGATTGACAGCCTCATTCAGAAGAAAAAATACAAAATGGCAATTTCAGAAATTTCTCCACTTATATCCGAAAAAAGTAGAGTATTTAGCAGTTTAACATACTTGGGCAAAACTTCCGAAAACCTGAAATTGTTTTTTCAAAAACAAAATTTCATATAAAACCAATAATAGCATTGGAAAATTGATTAAAAACAACAAATCAAAAATTCATAGAGATTAACGTACTGGTGTTTATAAACTGGACTCTAACGATTGTGAAAAATTCTATATAGGACGTACAATTAGAAATTTCAAAACTCGAATACACGAACACCAACGTAGCTATATTAAGCAGAAAACTGATTCTAATTATGCGTGTCATCTTATTCAAGAAAACCATACCTTTAATCACAATTATAATATATTACAATTTGAAAATAGTCTCCATAAAACCAACTGTTGGGAATCCCTATACATATATAAATATAAAAATTCCGGAAATTTAGTTAACGACCAGATTGAAGTAAACCCTTCTCCTCTCCTTAATCTGTTCAATGTAGGTACCTACTAATAGCTCGGAATGAATTGCTTATTGTTATTTAATTTCTCCAAGAACCCCTCTGTTATATTCAATTTTCGTATAAATAGATTGTTTTGTAATACCATAGTTTAGTACGAGATGAAGTCAATGATATGACGAAACGCGTTTACTCAATAGATTTTTATTTCAACCTGTGAAAAGTTAGTTTTTTATTTCTTTATAAAGTACAGATACCTGTTTTGTTATGGCTACCAAAAATAATTCTTATTTGGAAAAATATGTTAGTATTCCATTACAATTTTTATATACTTCCATATTTTTTTTTGAGATATATCCCTCAAGAATAATTTTTAGTTTCCACTAAAATTTTAAGAATCCTGTCATATACTTGATGGTACCTTTAAATCAATCCACCTGGAATATTTTTAATGGTTGTTTTTTTCCCGTTAAACCACTAGATAGGTCGATCTTTAGATCGTGAATTAGTTGATCTATAGTCATCCCACTAAACAGGGTGGCAACCCCTTCTATTCTATAATCTCGAATTGCTCTGGGGGTCAAATTTGCAAATCATTTTAAAGACAATTAAATTTTCTTCATAAACGTTATACATTTTTTCATTCTAAGTTGAAATGGATATAAAAAACCCGTTTCGATGCGTATTATTTCAAGTTTGAGTGAAAAATTAACATATTCATTTAATATCGATATATTGAGTTCTGGAACTGCCGCGCTCTCAATAACATAATTCTGTATAGTTAGTCTCATTTATGTTGACTCCTAGATCATACGGAAGTTATCTATTCGTTATAGCACATGAAAATATTTCAAAAAAGAATAAACAATATGATTGAAGACAAATTACAAAATAAGTTATCAAGCCTTTAATTTTCCTTCTTTCAGATTACACTGCAGCCACTTTTGGTTACGAAAACATAACTGACTCTTTGGTCACAGTAACAGTATCAGATTCTGCAAGAAGAGCAGTAAGGAATGTGATAGACATAAGTATGTTCATAAAAACGAGGCAACCAAAAGGACAGATATTCTATCTTGGGTCGGGAATAACAAACTCTCCTGATGATAACTATATAAGCGCACAATTGGAAGGTGGAGAATTATTAGTTAGTATACAGTTCAATGGAAGTTTAGAGTCCTATGCAGTTGGCGGTGTTCATTTGGATAACGGTTGCAACCATTTGATAGAGGTAAGATTTTGACAAAAAGTTGCTTTGCTTAAAAAAACTCTGATAGTAATTGGCACTTGCCACTCATATAACTGGACTTGTAAAACTAGTGTACTCTGTTCATGTAATTGAAAGCACAAGAGATATTAGTTTTGATATCGCAGCACCTGAATTCTCGCTTTCTCTTAATAAAAAGTGTATACACAAGAAATAATTTATATGTATTCCTAGATGTGGATCTACCCTGAAGCGTTACTCTCGAACAAAATTTCATTTTTTACCGGAAGTAAGACAATACTTATTACGCGCTCATTACGTTCGCGCGTAAGCAGAGTTGTCATCTCTCGAGATCCGAGAGCGTTTGATGAGAATTTCGCCCGTATTCACAAGCTGTAATAGGGCATTCGGCCTGCCCGTAAGTCCCGAAGTTCCAAAATCATTGTCAATTATGATATTAGTTATAGAATTCTGCGAATCCTTTAATTGCTGATGTCACCGTTAAAATTGTTATCACTCCAACAAGATTAATATTTATAGGTCGTGAGAAATATAACCCTAGTGCAAGTAAAGTTGAACGCTACAGAGTACTTTAGAAAAACTTTGCCTGCAACTGCAACCTTGGATGCGCAAGTGCTGTTCCTAGGCGGTCAGCCACAAGTGAGATCTATTAGACAAGCAGAAAGTCTCACCACTCTTCCCAAACCGGAACTAACTTCATCAGCTATTTCGACTGCAAATAGTGTACACTTCAAAGGAATCATACAAGATGTACAGGTGAGAAATTATATATGAATCAGCAACGTAAAATGTATGCACATTGTTAGAAGCGCTTTACTTTTTTTTGATATTCACAAAAATCAACATAATTGAGAGATGTGTTCGAGAGGAACAAAATTTTTCATCTTCCAGAACACTCTGTACTCTGTCATCAGAGCATCAAAAAACTGTAAATATACGAGAAAAAAAAAACCGTTCAAGTATTACGTAACGCAATTTTTGAAGATTTTTGACCTTCCCACCCCTCTATGTAACGCTCCGTAACGTTTTCATGAACCCCTCCTCCCTCCCTATAAACGTTACGTAACACCCAAGTGACCATTTTTACCTAAAAGTCACAAATATGTTGCGCAAAGTACCGGAAAGTTGCTAAAATACCGTTTTTATTGTTTTAATCGTGTTTTCGTTAATAATAAACAAAACAAGAGATTTTTATTTAATAAACAATCATACATAATGTGATATGTTGAAAAGGGCTCAAATTTGTCCTAATAAACTCTTACTACTAATCTTACATTTAATTATGCCGTTTTCCTGACTTAGCCCTGTCGTTGCATACATTTTTAGCTAACTTCATCCACCATTATTTTTCTCATGCATCATTCAATTTTCGCTTATTAGCAGGTTTTCACTTTGAAAACCTGCTTATTGAAATGGGTGCGATTAGCAAAGTAGGACCTAGGCCCAAGATAGTTTTTCGTTTCATGACATCTCAGGATGCTTGGCATCAAAAACCCAATTTCAAAAGTCTCTCTTTCTCTACATATGTATATAATATATATATATATAATATATATATATATATATATATATATATATATATATATATATATATATATATATATATATATATATATATATATATATATATATATATATATATATATATATATATATATATATATATATATATAAATATATATGTTCGTATGTATGTAGGTAGATAGTTTCGTAGTTTCGCTCCTGTGTATTACGTGTTTAAAACACTTAATGAAAACTGGCAACGGAAACAAAATATAAATGACGAAGAATACAGTCGAGGTATTCCCCATAAAACATAAACGGATAGAGTTGCCAACTTGGGACAACAAAATAAAACTGACTTATAATACAAGCGAGGGATTCCCCGTAAAAAATAAACAACTAAAAAAGTTAACAACTTCGGAGATTCAAATTCTCTAGTTTTTTATTTCAATAAAAATCAATGTTACATAGCGCGTTGTTCGAACCCCCCTCCCGCCCCTGTAACGCATCGTAACGTTTTACAAGACCCCCCTCCCCCCAAATTGCGTTACGTAATACTTGAACGCCCCCACACTCTTAAAGCATATTTATTAAACTCAATGAAAATTAAACTTACAGTAATAAGAATACTATGTTCCATTAAAAATTTATTAAAGAATATATATCGATATTCAAATTTAAAAAAATAAAACTCTGGTACTAAAAAAAATATTGTATTTGTACCAAATCAAAACAAGTAGGTTTCTCAGCTTTGGCATCAAAATTTATGTTTGATACATTTTTTTTTGTATTTGGGAGTTGATCGGTTGAAGAAATTGATCGTTCTTTTGAAATGATCTTATTAGTTTTGATATAATTACTTCAGTCAATTCAATAATTTTCATAAGATCTATACTTATTTCAACTTTGTTTTCTTGAGATTCGATTGTATTTTGAATTAGTGAATAGCATTATCTTCATTGATTCTAGGTCAGTAATGGTTCCTATATTATGGTTGTCGAATTTTTCCCATTGGAAGTTCCGGAACTCAACATACCGCCCACTTTTGGACAAGTAAATTTCACTAAGGATCTGGTCAAACAAGGAATTTTAACGGATGATATGTGCAGAAGCAATCCGTGCATGCGCGGAGGGACATGCGAGGTCACTTGGAATGACTATAAGTAAGTATGAGTATAAATCAAATTTATTCACTAAATGTTTAGTATTACAATGTTTTTACAATGCTCTTAGATAATGTATTTAAGATAAAAATAAAAATATGTTTATAAATCATGTCCCTGCAAGGCCAAAACTGCCCGTGTGCAGCGAATTAACATTAACAAGAGATGAGTTAACCTTAACTTTAAACCAAGGTAATGAAAAAAAAGATATCAGAAACAAAAAAAAAGATAAAATACATAAACTAAAGAGGAATTATATAACTAAATAACTTTTGGACACCAAAAACAATGGAAGAAGTTTAGGAGTAATTATTTTTAGTTTTACTTTTTATTATGCGCTTTATAGCATTAAAATTATTTGTTGTGCTTGGAATCTCTATTAAGTTAAAGATTTTAGGTCCCTGGTAGTAGAAAGAATTTAATGCCAGGGTAAGCCTAACTCTAGGCAACTGGAATTTTTGAAAACCTCTAGTACTCATTAGAATTTGCATATTTAGTAAATGTCTGTATTTGAATACTGCAATTCCGCAGTTTAATCTATAGAGTGCATCAATATTTAGCACATTTAAAAGCTCAAACAATGGCTGTGAAGGATGTGTTCTTTTCTTTTTTAAAATTACCCTTAATAAGCATTTTTGTAGTACCACCAGAGGATATAAGTTGGTCTTATATGCTCCCCCCCACACACTTATTGAGTACACTATCACAGATTGAAATAGTGATAGGTATATAGTTTTTAAGATATGTGTTGGCAGAATTTCTCTTAACAAATAAAGCTTGGGTAACAAAGAATATAATTTTTGTTTTATATTAAATATATGTGATTTCCAAGTCATATTTTGATCTAACGTTAAGCCCAAATACTTGATGTTGTCAACCTGCGCAACTGTGTTACATTCACAATTTCTAATATTGCAGTCAAGTTCGTGAAATATTAATGGATGTTCAAAAGAGAATGAACCACGAGTAGCAAAATTAACATAATTAGTTTTTTTTTACATTTACACAAATCTTATTCAAAGAGAACCATTTTGTTAAAATATTGAGATCTTGTTGCATTTTAATTTGTAGGATTTCTTTGTTCTGTTCTGCATAAAAAAGGGCAGTATCATCTGCAAAGGTAAAAATTTTTCCATTCAACGTGGCGCTACAAAGGTCATTAATGTACACTAAAAAAAGCGTAGGAGACATTATAGATCCCTGCGGAACACCACTCCGAAGGGTCAATTCCCTACTAAGTTAATCACCTACTCTAACATTTTGTTTGCGGTTAGCCGAAAAGGTTCGAAACCACTTTAGAACTGTTCCCCTAACGCCCGCGCAATGGAATTTGTCCAATAATACAATATGTGAGAGTGTATCAAAAGCCTTTTTTATGTCTACAAACATACCTGATACAAATGCGCCTTTGTCCAAACTCCGAATCACCCGATTACTAAACTTTATTAGTGCAATTTCTGTACCCTTATTTTCAAGAAACCCATATTGGTTATTCGAAAAGAAGGAGTGTTTATGTAAAAAAAATGTTAGTGACTTTAGCACCAGTGTCTCAAACAATTTAGAGAAAACGGAAGTGAGGGCTATTGGTCTGTAATTACCTGCATCCAATTTGTTGCCTCCTTTACGTACAGGAATAACTATTGAAATTTTTAGACAATCTGGAAAAGTTCCGCAAGTGATGGATTGATTAAATAACTGTGTTAGAATAGGCGCCACTTCATTTTTAACCTGTTTCAAAATATTCGCTGTAATAGAATCAGGGCCTGGCGCTTTGTTACTTTTAAGTGAATTTATGCCTGTGAGAATATCAGATTCTACAAAGGGTGGAATTATTATGGAGTCTTTTATAGATTTTTGTGTTATCTGACAGAGATTCTGAGAGCCTACAGGCCCCTTTACATCCCCTTTACATCCTCTGTTAGTGATGAAATGAGAAACAATATAAATTCTTTATCACTATTTTAATTTAAATCTTGGCTAGTGCAGTTTCGTAGTACTACTAAATTTTCAAGCAAATGAACATGGCATTGTATAATTTTCATAATAGTAGACAGGCATACGAAGGAAAGGGTTGGAAGATTATCATTACTTTTGTATCTTAAGTTGAATAAATAAAAGGCATACCACTAACATAACATTATTATAGAAGAGACCAAATAATGGGGAATTCCGCACATCTGTTTGGTAATTTGATAAATTTACTGAGGTGTTTTTATTATGTTTCTATGGACTCTAAAATATTTAAATTTTCATTTTTTGCTGTTGTATGTTGAATTTTCATATATTATGTGTCTGAAAATGTGTGACCTGAATCTAGAAAGTGTTTTGTAAAATGTGAATTTCCTCTATCCAATATGAAGGAATGTTAATGATCTTCAAATCTAGTGACAAAATTTTGGCCTGTTCAGCTATTACATTGATTAGAACTAAGCTTATAAACTCCTGACTTTTTATTAGTTTTTGCATAAAATAAATTCCCATTACATAAATGTCTGTGGAATAAATAATGTAACACCTAATATTGAACCTAATATTGAGCCCTGCATCAACAGTATATTCTTAAATCCAGTTGTGGAACCTGAAGTATATGGATATATCGCTAAATTAAAAAATTAAAAATCTGTTGGAAGTGATGAGATACCAGTTAATATTTTGAAGAGTTGTGCATCAGTATTGGTTACTCCATTAACACATATCATAAATCAGATATTATCAACTGGTAAGTACCCACAAAAACTAAAAGAAGCATTGGTAAAGCCAATATATAAAAAAGGAGATAAGACAAATTTCAGTAACTATAGACCTGTGGCACTTCTCTCAAATATAGGTAAAATCTTTGAACGTATAATATTTGACAAGATGATCGATTTTTTTGACAAAAATCGAGTAATTGTCGAACATCAATACGGATTTAGAAAAAAAAAGTCAACTATTAATGCAATCTATCAAGCCCTCATCACCATCACTAATCAACATCCCTAAATCGAAACCAAATCACGGCAGCCCTTTGCCTAGATCTATCAAAAGCATTTGATAGGGTCGTTCATGAAATCTTACTGGCGAAATTGCAAAGGAACGGCATAAGAGGTATTGCGTTGAAACTAATGCGATCTTATTTGATTGGCAGAACTCAAAGAATAATGAGCAGAGGAAAGGATGGACATATGATGACATCTGAATTTGGCCGAGTAGAGGTCCCAAAATGGAACCTTGTGGGACACAAGGTTCCATTTTGGGACCTCTACTTTACATAATATACACGAATGACCTCGTCCAATTAACACAAAGCCAAATAGTAATGTTTGCAGATGATACTTCGCTAATTTGTAAAGCAGATAATGAAAGTGACTGTGAACAGATATTATAAGATGGATTGGGAAAATTGATTGAGTGGTACGACATAAACAACTTAGTACTAAATATTGAAAAGACCAAATTAATAATATTCAGGAAAAATAAGGAAAATATAAGCCTCAATTATCAGAGCACACAAATTGGTGAAGTTGACAGTTTATCATTTTTAGGAATACATATTGATCAAAAGCTGAACTGGAAGGAGCATATTGGAAAAATTGCACCTAGTATCGCAAGACAGTGTTATGCTATTAGATTGATTAGCAACACAGTGAGATTGGAAGCCGCTCTGACTGCTTATCGTTCATATGTACAATCAAAAATCAGATATGGTCTCATTTTCTGGGCCGGGTCTCCTGATGCTGATAGAATATTTACATTGCAAAAAAATGCATAAGAGCTGTTTTTAAAATAACCCAGAGAGAATCATGTAGGCCAATATTTAAAAGTAAAGGAATGTTAACATTATATGGATTGTACATATATGAGTCGGTTGTATTTGTGATAGATAATTTTAGAGAATTAAGCAAAATAAGGCTGGAACATGATCATTACACCAGAGGGAAAACATATCTTTTAGTGGAGATGCCGAATTATACCTACCTCCAAAAAAATGTGACATACCGTATATTGAAAATTTTGAATCGTTTACCTGAAAAATTTAAAACTAAATCAAGACAATCACAGAAATCCACATTTTAGTAAGCAAAGCATATTACAGTATAAATGAGTACTTAGAAGAAAGAAATTTCGAAGAACTAATTAATTGTATTTAAATTTGACAAGATCTACACATGTATTGTATTTGATCAAATAAACTATATCTATCTATCATATTAACGAATAATTCGCATTTTATCATAAAATCAAATAATAGATATTCAATTTTGGAAGAAGAGAGATGGATATGTTTTTTAACAGAGGAATTTTATATAGTTTGAAGTCGACTGATTATAGCATTTTAGAATATTGTTCATTTTGCATTCAAGCATCAATATATTAGAGTTTTAAGTCACGAACAAGTGTCTTTCTTTTCACTTTTGTGAGTGTAATGTTTATTTGTTAACTTACGATATTCATGTATTATTTTATTTTACTTTAATTTGAAATAAACTTATTATTATTCTACCTTCAAGACAAATGATTTAGTCCTTATTAATTTATCGAAGTAACCTGGATAGTATAACCTAACAAACTTAATACACATCTGGGACCACTGTTTTTCATTATATTTTTAAACGATATAGAAAAATGTTTCAAATATTGCAATTTCCTACTTTATGCCGATGACCTCAAATTATATAGAGCAGTTAAAGGAGTGGAGGACTGTGTTTTGATTCAGCGGGACATCGATAGATTGTTAAATTATTGTGCAGAAAATGGTCTCTTCCTGAACTATGACAAATGTCACAAAATTGTTTTCAGTAGAAATGTGCATCTTATAGACCATCAATACACCATGGCGGATTATTCTCTTTTGCAAGTAGACCATATTTTGGATTTGGGAGTGATTTTTGATAGAAAACTTTTATTCGATCAGCACATCGAACGCCTTCTGGGAGATGTAAATAGGTTACTGGGGTATGTCCTTCGACACTGTAGGACTTTCAGAAATAATAAAACTTTCTTGATATTATATTTTTCATTCATCTATAGTCGGTTAAATTTTGCGTCAGCAGTTTGGAATCCTCAATACAAATATTATAAAGAGAGAATTGAGAGAGTACAGAATAAATTTCTCAGATTTCTGGCCTTCAAAAATAATATTACCTACAATAATCATGAGTACTCACATATTCGAAAAAAATTTGGCATAATGGAACTGGAGAAGCGCCGAGAAATGACGGATATTATTTTATTATACAAAATTGTCAGTGGTTTACTCAGTGTGCCTAATATTCTGCAATCAATTCCATTCAGGGTCCCTGATATTAGGTTACGTAATAGTGACACATTTTATGCTCCTTTACGGAGAACAAACAGTGCACAGAATGCTCCCATTTTCAGGATGATGGCTTCATTTAACAACTTCTGCATAGACCTGGATCTTTTCAATATATCGCTCAATAATCTGAAGCGAAGTCTCAGGAATATTCTCTTATGAATAAAAAATTTTGTCACCTATGTATCCAACTGTATTGTCATTATTTCTTTTCTATTTTTAAATTTTAACATCGATGTATATGTAGCTTAGAAGAGGCGAATACTGTTTTTTGGGTTTTTACCTGTTTGTATTCCACGTGATAATTAAATAAATAAATAAAATAAATAAATACTATAATTCTTCTTTCAGGTGCCATTGTCTTAGAGGTTCCAAAGGGAAGAATTGCAATGAATTAGAATTTTGCGAGATCGAAACTTGCCCGACCGGTTCTGAATGTAAAAATCTCGAGGACGGCTTTGAATGCATAAGCAACGCATCGTTCGACGCAACTACCGAACCGCTCCGATATACTTTAACGGTTCTTGACAATTCTACGAAATCTCTCAACTCATTTGGACATCTACAGATTACGTATCGAACCAGATCTTGGGGAACAGTTTTCTTCGCCAAAAATATCGAAGATCATTTCATCGTATTCGTGTATCACAATTATATTGTTGTGGATTGGAATTTAGATGGTATTGCGGGTAGCAGGAAGTTCAGGAAGGACAATTTCGAAGGACAGTGGTTGACTTTACTTTTTACGTTCAAGGATTCGGTTTTCAAAGGTGGTTTTCAGGTATAAAATTTATTTATTTATTCATAAACGGGCAAACCCCTCTTTACAATATACAGACAATATATAATATGAGAAACAATATAAAAAATACAAAAAGATACAATATATATCACAAAGTATCACAGAGTAGCCACTCCATCAAGAGATTTTTTAAAAGTACACAAGCTCACACCAGTTATACATACACCATTCGAATTAACTAGATTACCCAGTCTCAAAATACGTGATATGCTGCTATTGTAGCCATAATTAGTATGGTGAAAGGGAATGCTGAAAAGTTCACAATTACGTGTTGGTATTCTGTGGAACCTAAAACTGATTTGTGCCAACAATTCTGGACATGATGTTATGCCATGAATTAATTTATACAATAAAATTAAATCAGATCGATTTCGGCTAGTTTCTAAGGTATTAATCGAAATGTGCTCCAAGATTTGGGAATAATTGTATGTACCCCGGTATAAGCCCATTTTATAGGCAATACATCTCAAAAACTTGTTTTGTATACGCTCAAGATGATGAATATGAACTTGGTAATGAGGACTCCAGACAGGAGAGGCATATTGGAGACAAGAATATATGAGTGACATGTACAATATTTTTGTTGAAAGAATTGACAATTTCTGCGTATTTCTAAGAACAAAACCCAGTTTTCGAGAGCCACTGCTCACAGTTGAATTTACATGCTGAACAAATGTAAGTTTTTCATCAAATAATACTCCAAGGTCCTTAACAACGGATACTCTTTTAATGATCTTATTATCAATATGATAATCATTTAGAATCATGGAATTTGCTCTACCGAAAGTAATACACTGGCAATGGTCAGGATTTAACAACATACCATTTGACTCAGACCATCCTAACAATGAATTGAGATCTTCTTGTAGTTTGTCACAGTCAGTTGGTTTTGAGATGTTTGTATATAATTTCAAATCATCAGCAAAAAGGAGAAATTACAACTTTTGAAAATGGTTCCTATGTCATTGATAAAAATGTTAAACAACAGGGGACCCAAGTGTGATCCCTGTGGAACTCCTGATGTGACAAGGATAGAATTGGAAACAAAATTCTTAATTTTAACTAACATTAATGATATTATGAAGTGAATATGAATTTGTAGTCGATATTTTCCCCGAAAATAATAGGTTATTGCATTGTACCGATAGTCAACAGTCAGGAGGTGTTTTTAATCCGTTTTATACCACCTGGTCCACAACTTTTTAGATTCTATTTCAAATTAATTTGAAATGTGTTAAAATTTAATTTAATTTTGTGTTCGGATATGATTAAATAATATAACGAGGCAGTAGCTATATCTGTGAACCGTTAAGAAGCCAGTTTGATATTTTTCTTGAGTGAAAACTTTTTTCAATTGAACTTATCACAGGTTTTGGCGTGGTTTGGAATGCGTTTTATATATCTTGGGCCACGAATTTTTAGTTTTTTGCATGTCAAATATTTGTTTTTTCCTGGTACATTTTGGCATCTATTGCATATTCGAACTTATTAATATGATGTTGTATTAATCCGTATGGATCCATTATGTATTCTTAGATTTGAAAAAAAAATACTTAAATACATGTAGATTTTTACAAATTCTATTTTAAATTAATTTGAAATGTTAAAATTTAATTTAATTTTGTGTTGGGATATGAAAATCATATAACTGGGCAGTAGCTATATCTGTGAACCATTAAGAAGTCAGTTTGATAAGTTTTTTGGGTGAAAACCTTTTTCAATTATTATTATCATTTTTTAGGAGAATGTCCACGATGAAAATCCCAATATTGAAGTGCAGAATTTCAACTCGAGTGCCATTAATAATTTGTTTACTAGAGGGGAGATATATTTAGCTGGGAGCGATGAAAAAACATTCAATTACCAGGGCGTGATAGATGAAGCGGATAATACAACAGGCTATATACCAGTGAGCGACAGCACGACAGAAATATTGAATTCGAACTCATTGGAGAGCTTGGACATTGGTAGAGACGAAGTCATTCTTTTTAGAGTGGATAAAAACAAGAAGACTGATAAATTCAAGGTAGGATTCATGAAATTTTTAATGGCATTTTGAAATGTTGGATAAATCCATAATTTTTTCGTTTTGTCATCCGATTGAAGAAAAATTGTATATAATTATTAAATTTTGTGCAATATAATATGTGTATTTTTGAAATGGAAAACAAAATAGGCCTTCATTTTTGCGATTTAGAAGTTCCAATTTTTTCCTTTTCGATTTATCACAAAGTTTAATAGACAATGAACTTGAATGTCAACGAAAAGTTGACATAAATAAATTCAATTTCACAGTTGTTTGAATTAAATTTTTTTAAGGTTTACTGATTATTAGAGACTCACATCTGTTTTCTGTTTTTTTCTCTCTTCAAAGTGTTCAAATTATCTCAAAGAATTAATATCCATAATTTTGCCCAAGGAACATTATTCAAAGTCATTGTACAACTATTGCATATTGCAGGCTACCATATCCAAAACCCCCTCGGAAGGTTGTTTGATATATTTTTTCATTATATTATTTTTTTCTTCAATTTATCTCGCATGTCAGAATTTATTTGTCAAATATTCGTAATATACTTTTAACTATTTCCTTTCGACAGTATGTTCAAATTCGTTCCGTAGTTTTCTCTCCAGAAACGAAATTTTTTTATTTTGTTCTATAAATATAATAATAATAAGTTTCGTTTGATGGAATCGAAAATCTATCCTTTTCAGTAGGATTTATCTTGTGAAATAAATATTTACCGTTTTCCAAATTGTAATTCTGTAATTCTGTAATTGACCAATAGCAAGCGGTAAACCGATGAGGCTATTGTTTCATAGCATGTGTTATTGTTTACACTAGACATTCATTATGCGCTATAATGGATCATTCTTGCTGTACTCTGCTTTAGTTCTTTATCCAACCGGTTTTTAAATATATTAACGTTTGCTGCTGTCACTGTTTCATCTGCAAGTGCATTTCATGAATATGCCACACGATTGGTTAGGAAGTTCTTTCTTTGGAGTTTAGCAGCTCTTTCTTTGTCCACTTTCAAAGAGTGGCCTCGAAGATGCGTGTTCTGGTTGAGATGAAAAATGTTTTTAATTTCGCAATGATAGTGTCCACTAATTATTTTGTAAGCCTCTATAAGGTCTCCTCTATGTCTCCGTTCCCTTAGTGTTGTCAACTGTAGTCTCTTCATTCTTTCTGGGTATGGTAGATCTCGCAGTTCAGTGGGTATCTTCGTAATTCTTCTCTGTATTCTTTCCAGGATCTCGATATCCTTGACATAATATGGGTTCCATACTGTGTGAGCATACTCTATTTTTGGCCTAATATAGTTTTTATATAGTTTTGCAATCATTTCTACTGAATGGTCTTTGAATGCCTGCTTTACAAGATGGACAAAAGAGTTGGCCTTTTTAGCTATATTTACAATATGGTTTTCCCATTTCAAATCTGCAGTCACAGTAATGCCCAGGTCATTTTGCTCATTCACTACTAATAATACTGTATTATTCAATATGCATTCTTCATTTGGGTTGTTTGGACCAATTCTTAATACTGTGCATTTAGATTCATTCAATTTCATTCCCCATGTACTGGACCATTCCTCGACCCTATGAAGATCTCTTTTAAGCTGATCTGCGTAAAGACAGGGGTTTGCATATATTTTACCGTCATCAGCAAAATTTTTCATTTGTGTTTCCATAAGATCCACAAGATCAAAGAGATATGCTGTAAAGAGCAGAGGTCCTATCACTGAGCCTTGAACAACTCCGCTGCTGACTAGGTGTTGATTAGACATTTCTCCATTCAATCTCACTTTATAATGTCTTTTGTATAAGGAGTCCGCTATCAGCGATAATATTTGTCCCCGCACACCATAATGCTCAAGCTTGGCAAGTAAAAAATTATGAGGAACTTTATCGAAAGCTTTCTCATAATCCAGATAAATAATATCAGTTGGTTGGGAGTTATCATGGTTTTCTGTCCATTCATCAAGACATTCGAGTAGGTTTGTTGTTGTGGCCCTTCCCGGAAGAAATCCATGCTGTGATGGCGGTATCAAATTGTTCTCTGTGAAAAATGATGTTAGTTCTTTCACAATTATTTTTTCCATGCACTTCAGTGGATTACAGTTAAGGCATATGGGACGATAATTTTCTGCCTTGTGTCGGTCTCCTTTCTTAAATAGTGGCGTTACTAGTGAGAGGCTCCCCCGCCTATTAAATAGATCCGTGAAAACTATAGATCGATGAAAATATAGTTTCCCGAACCACGATGAGTGCAAAGCCTGTCCCTGCCTCTGTCGAACGGTACGCGACGCGTCAAGTGCTGAGCCCGTCCCTGCCTCTGTCGAACGGGCGCGCCATCTGCTCAGTGTCAACCTGTAGTTTGTGCGGAATGGGTAGAATACTACTATACTCCGCCGTGCCGAAACTTCTCGATAGAATTCGACCCGTCCAACTGTCGGCTCGAAAGGCGGTCACGTGAATTCTAGTCCATGGGAAGCGAAAATAGTTCTTAAGTGTCCGGAATGCATCCGTTTTCGCGAATTTCGGAGAAACGTCAAACTTTAAACGTTCGATATCGAAAATCGGCGTCGCGGTCGGGAACAGGACATTGCCTAAGCACTGCAAAAAAGGTCGGTGGCAAAAGACGGGGCCCTTCGGGCCCCGCGATTCGGGGCCGATCTCCTTATCTCGGCTTTATAAGTTTGCCATAATGCGGCCGCCTGCATTTTAGGAAGTCCAAAATGGCAAACCAATTATTTATTTAGTATTATATACTATTGACAGCTTCCATTGTGATATATGCTTTTTTGTATGGATGTTAATTATCATAAAAAATTTAAATACATTAAAACAGCTAACTTATTATATTCATGGACACGTTTGTTTCGAAACAAACTTCTCTTACGTTCATTTGAATAGCCAATTTTTTCCTGTAGGGTTGCCTTGGTGAAATTCGAATTGGAGGTTTGCTCTTGCCGTTTTTCACCAAAAAAGAACTGAACTCCAATAAAAACTATTCTAAGGAATTCTACGATCTGGTGTCCGAAAATAAACCCCACATCGATTGCATACTTTGTTACAACAACGATTGCTACAACAACGGCCAATGTAGAAATACGGAGGCGACGTACCAGTGCGACTGTCCAGACGGTTACGCCGCAGATGACTGTTCTATCGATATAAATGAGTGTCTGAATAATGAATGCAAGAACAATGCAACTTGCGTGGATTTGGTGGCGAAATATCGATGCGACTGTCAGTTGGGATACGAAGGAATACAGTGAGTTAATTGTTAATTATTGGAGCGAAGTTCAGTTTCCCATGTTACACTCCAGACATGGAAGCTAGGTCTAAAAATGAATAACAGTAATGTTATAGTAACACTCTCAAAATCAGCTCTATTCGTATACACGTATTGACATGTATGGGGCCGTTCAAGTATTACGTAACGCAATTTTTGAAGATTTTTGACCCTCCCTCGCCCCTATGTAACGCTCCGTAACGTTTTCATTAACCCCTCCTCCCCGCTATAAACGTTACGTAACACCCAAGTGATCATTTTTACCTAAAAGTCACAAATATGTTGCGCAAAGTACCGGAAAGTTGCTAAAATACCGTTTTTATTGTTTTAATCGTGTTTTCGTTAATAATAAACAAAACAAGAGATTTTTATTTAATAAACAATCATACATAATGTGATATGTTGAAAAGGGCTCAAATTTGTCCTAATAAACTTTTACTACTAATCTTACATTTAATTATGCCGTTTTCCTGACTAAGGGTAAGTGCACCGTAGATTTTCCTTGACCACCGCTATTTTAATTTGATTGATTGAAAAATTTGAAACTTAGTATGTGGATTAATCGGGTGTTAGGAAAGTGCAGACTTGGGATCTCAAACGAACTTTGATAACGTTGCTAATTTGATCTTGTAATTTCAAGCGTTTTTGGGGATTTTCGAGCATTGCGCATCATTAATTATGCCGTTTTCCTGACTTAGCCCTGTCGTTGCATACATTTTTAGCTAACTTCATCCACCAGTATTTTTCTCATGCATTATTCAATTTTCGCTTATTAGCAGGTTTTCACTTTGAAAACCTGCTTATTGAAATGGGTGCGATTAGCAAAGTAGGACCTAGGCCCAAGATAGTTTTTCGTTTCATGACATTTCAGGATGCTCGGCATCAAAAACCCAATTTCAAAAGTCTCTCTTTATCTACATATGTATATAATATATATATATATATATATATATATATATATATATATATATATATATATATATATATATATATATATATATATATAAACATATATATATATATATATATATATATATATATATATGTATATATATAAATATATATAAATATAGATATATATATATATATATATATATATATAAATATATATATATATATATATATATACATATATATATGTTCGTATGTATGTAGGTAGATAGTTTCGTAGTTTCGCTCCTGTGTATTACGTGTTTAAAACACTTAATGAAAACTGGCAACGGAAACAAAATATAAATGACGAATAATACAGTCGAGGTATTCCCCATAAAACATAAATGGATAGAGTTGCCAACTTGGGACAACAAAATAAAACTGACTTACAATACAATCGAGGGATTCCCCGTAAAAAATAAACGAAAAGAGTTAACAACTTCGGAGATTCAAGTTCTCTAGTTTTTTATTTCAATAAAAATCAATGTTACGTAGCGCGTTGGTCGAACCCCCCTCCCGCCCCTGTAACGCATCGTAACGTTTTACAAGACCCCCCTCCCCCCAAATTGCGTTACGTAATACTTGAACGCCCCCTATTTTAAAAGGCGACCCTTTCAATGTGGACGGCATGTTTAGTTTCAGATGGATAAGTTCGATATGTTGATTAAAAACTATGTAATAATTCTTTTTTCAAGTATAAGCATATTCGTGGGAATTTTATATTCAAGGTAGAATTGGTTATTTGTTAGGGCAGCATTACTAGGCGTGCGCGTCAGATGTATGCGTATGTGTTTAACAAGCTGTTACTCATAATCTCTTTTTTTATCACTTCACCAACATGTCCAAATATCAATATTTCATTTTAAATATTATCGATAACAAACAAAGTATTTTAAAAAATAATTCGAAATGACTTCCAATTTCATTGATGCAATGCCAATTTTGAATGCTTAGTATTGAATTGGTCTTTATTTTGATGGAACCTTGTGTATAAGACCTCACAACATGGCAGACATTATTGATATACAAGACTTTTTTCAAATGAAACAAAGTGAATTATACAAAAGGACTCATATGCCGATGTTTGAATTATTATAGCTGTGAGAATGACATCAACGAATGCCTCAGCAATCCTTGTAGACACGGAGGTACTTGCATAGATCTGATTGGAAATTTCAAATGCAATTGTCCAGAAGACTTTGTAGGAAAACAATGCGAAGCACCTCTTCTTATCACTTGTGACAATAGGCCTTGTAGAGATGGAGCCACATGCCAAGCTGGAGCGAGTGAGTACTTAAACTATTCTGATTAGTAATAATATGCAAATTTTATATAAATAGGTATATATATATATATATATATATATATATATATATATATATATATATATATATATATATATATAATAATAATATTTAATATAGAACATCAAAACAATATTACATTGAAAACTACATTACTACATTACATTACCATATTACACTATGTTCTATATCCAATGAGCTACACGATAGAATATAAAAAACTGTGTGTGCAGTAACTCCCAAATTAACAAAACTAATATAGGTACTATCTATATCCAGGCATGTCGAAAATGATGACTTACTTTGAGAGGTATATATATATAATATATATATATATATATATATATATATATATATATATATATATATATATATATATTATATATATATATATATTTTATATATATATATATATATATATATATATATATATATATATATATATATATAATAAATATATATATATATATATATATATATATATATATATATATATATATATATATATATATAATTAGGTAAATATACAAAGACAAAAAAATTATCAGATAATTACCCAGGAGGAGCTGACTGTTTTAGTTGCGACATCATGATATTCCCATTCATCTATAGATCGGTGAATGGTAGAAACAAACCGATAGTATCAACAAAATATTGCAACAATATACATCTGTTTCAGCCTTATTAGGATCTTGTTAGTATATATATATATATATATATATATATATATATATATATATATATATATATATATATATATATATATATATATATATATCTTATATATAAAATTCTCGTGTCACAGTTTTCGTTCCCATACTCCTCCGAAACGGCTTGACCGATTCTCATGAAATTTTGTGAGCATATTGAGTAGGTCTGAGAATCGGCCAACATCTATTTTTCATCCCCCTAAATGTTAAGGGTAGTCCACCCCTAAATTTTTTTTTATTTTTTAGACAAAATTTTTTGTTTTTATTTTTTTATGATACAGCATACAAAAATACATATAATCCTAAATTTTCACCCTTCTACGATCAATCCTTATTTTTTATTTGTTAAACTCCTTCGAAATGACTCGACCGATTCTCATGAAATTTTGTGTGCATATCGGTTAGGTCTGAGAATCCGACAAAATCTATTTTTCATCCCCCTAAATGTTAAGGGTAGTCCACCCTTTAATTTTTTTCTTTATTTTTCTGACAACATTTTCTGTTCTATATTTTTTATGATACAGCATTCAAAAATATATACAACCCTAAATTTTCACCCCTCTAAGATCAACCCCTATTTAGATAGATAAAAATAATTTATATGGCAGAACAACGATTGCCGGGTCAGATAGATAGATAGATATGTAGATAGATAGATAGATAGAAAGATAGATAACTATCTAGATAGATAGATAGAGATACATTAGCAGATAGATGAATATATAGAAAGACAGATAGATAAAAATAATTTTTATGGCAGAACAACGTTTGCCGGGTTAGATAGATATGTAGATAGATAGATAGATAGAAAGACAGATAACTATCTAGATAGATGGATAGATAGTTTAGATAGGTAGATATACATCGGCAGATAGATGAATAGATAGAAAGATAGATAGATAAAAATAATTTATATGGCAGAACAACGTTTGCCGGGTCAGCAAGTATATATATATATATATATATATATATATATATATATATATATATATATATATATATATATATATATATATATATATATATATATATATATATATAATATATATATATATATATATATATATATATATATATATATATATATATATATATATATATATATATATATATATATATATATATATATATATATATATATATATATATATATATATATATATAATTGCAATAATAATGAATTTTGCCTTATGCTTGTGAAAAAAATTTCAAAACTTCTGCAAACTTGGAGTAATATTAAATATATTATTTCATATCACGTATCAAATTTGCAACCAATTTAAGGGTACGGAACATTTTTTTATTCAAAATTAGTTTTTGTTTTTCTTTGATAAACTGATCAAAAAAAATTCCAAATATTTTGCAAACTTGACAGATACTTTGGAAAAATATACCGAACAGTTGTATAAATTTGCAACCTTTTACGTTGACCGGAACATGTTTATTTATAATTTTTTTAATTCGTGGTCATTTTTTCGGGCAAGATGGTCTCGAAATAATTAAAAAAGTTTTGAAACTTAGTGGAAAACTCAGAAAATATCTATTCTGATGCATTTGCAAATTTGCAACCTTGTACGCGGTCCGGAACTTTATGCAATTTGCAAAAATATGATTTTTGGATTTTTATATTTTTGCAAATTGCATAATGTTCCGGACCGCGTACAAGGTTGCAAATTTGCAAATGCATCAGAATAGATGTTTTCGAAATTTTCAACCAAGTTTCAAAACTTTTGTAATTATTTCGAGCCCATATTGCTCGAAAAAATTACCACTAATTAAAAAAAATATAAATAAACATGTTCCGGTCAACGTAAAAAGTTGCAAATTTATACAACTGTTCAGTATATTTTTCCGAAGTATCTGTCAAGTTTACAGAGCTTTTGAAATTTTTTTTGGTCCGTTTATCAAAGAAAAACGTTAATTTAAATAAAAAATATTTTTCGTATCCTTAAATTGGTTGCAAATTTGATACGGGATATGAAATAATATATTTAATACCTACTACTCCAAGTTTGCAGAACTTTTGGAATTTTTTCACGAGCATAAGGCAAAATTCAATGTTATTTGATTTTAACAATGTTCCGGACTTCGGAAAAGGTTGCAAAATTTCATAGTTTGTTTTTATCTCTTTCCCGACCCTACATCAAAGTTTGAAAACTTTTGGAATTATTGTCAATTAATTATATAAACTGACTGGCCTATAGCTTTAATATTAGCGAACGTATCAATGACATCAGTCAGGCTTACACGTCAAGTCTTTTTCTATGCTAAAACAGCAGAGTTAACTAATCTTTTCTGGCCAACAGTTGATCTTAAATAATTATGTAGTCGTGAAAGAGTAGAAAATGAACTTTCTGCTGCACAGTTGCTGGCTGGTGTACACAAAAACATCTTTAGAGCTACCCTACTTACAATGGGATATAAGTCATGGAGATCTTTTGACAAAATATATCTGTTCAATTGTGACAGCGACATTTCTTCTGTACTGGATGTCTTTTCTTTGCACAGACCTTTCGAATGATGACATTCAACAACAACAAAAAAAGAGCTTCAATGTCCGTTGAGCGATTAGTGTATAAATCTGAGTGAAAACAAAAATTCTGCATAAAACGCTCTTGATTTTTTTAGTAAAATTTAACTGGCCTTCGCAATTTGCCGCCCCTAAACATTTGCCGCCCTGGGCCCGGGCCCATGTAGCCCATGCCTAAATCCGGCCCTGTATATATATATATATATATATATATATATATATATATATATATATATATATATATATATATATATATATATATATATATATATATATATATATATATATAACGCTAATATCTTATCTGGTGATATTCCAGATGATTTTATTATTTTTTTTAGGTGTATCGTAATACGTTTTTCCTCTCGTGGACCACTCCTGTCATAGGATTTGTTTTTCTGTCAATGTCTTAGACACACGAGTTGAATACATATTTTTACCAAGAGAGTTTCTGAAAGAACTTGCGTCACCTGCAAGTGTTGTCAGACGATTTGCCTTCACATAAGAATTTATCAGTATTATTTTTTCTGGAAATTTATTGACGATTTTTTTTCTTTGCAATTCAGTACATGGTTTTACATTTGGAAAAACCTGATAACTCTTGAAAAAATTCCCTAAGTGAACCCAATATTCCCTGAGAATTCCAGGATATTTCACAATAAAATAAATTTCCTGAGATTTCCAGGAAGATTTAGACACTCTGTTAACACTGTTTCATCTTCTAGATATGCAGACTGGAAATAATTTCACCTGCATATGTACGGACGGCATGGAGGGACCATTATGCGACACCCCGTTTTGTCATCTGAAAGAATGCGTCAACGGCTTCTGTAATACGACGGAAGAAGTACCTTTCTGCAGCTGTGAACAAGGCTTCGAGGGAAAATACTGCGAGCACAACTTCGACGACTGCGTGTTACCTTCCGGTGGTAGTCCCTGCCAAAATGGCGGCGTTTGCATTGACGGGATCAATAGATACAATTGCAATTGTAGCGGAACAGGTAAAACATCATTGTGACATTCATAGATGGCGTTGCTGTGTTTACGTTATGAATTTAATTACTATCGACAACGTCTTGCGTTTTCAGGATACAGTGGCCTGCTTTGCGAATGGGACATAAACGAGTGCGAATTCGAAGAGCCAGCATGCGGATCGGGAAAGTGCCTGAACACTCCCGGCGATTACACTTGCGACTGTCTGGGCATCGACGGCAAATGCGGCCACGGTTGCAGCTTGGATGATCCGTGTGTCGTCGAGAACCCTTGCGTACACGGGGAATGCTTTTCCGATTGCAGCAGTAAATCCGACTATAAGTGTCATTGCGTGGACAACTATAACGGGAAAAACTGTACGCTTCATCAGGTTTGTGATTGTTTTAGTTTATTTTTCAGTTCATTAGGTGCAAAGCACTTCGGTGCGATTCGGTAATTCCATTTGATATTTTCTAAGAAGTTCGCCGAAACGTTTTCGACTATTGGCGTCTGAAATTAAGATCATAGCGCCGGAACGGCTAATATCGGTACTACTCCATGGGCCATCAACGGTTTGTTTAGATTGTTTGGTAATGGTATTTACGTTCATTTCATTTTGAGTTTTCGAACGTTTAGCTTCGTAATTTGTGTTGTTTTGGACTTCTTATTTTCCAGTGGTTCATTGTGTTTCGATTGAGGACAATATTATCTCTGTTCAACAGTAGATAATCTACCTACATCAACTTGAAATTTACACTGAGTTTTTATCATTGAACATGAAAATCAATAATAAAATAAAGGAGAGGACGAATAAATTAATTGGTTAGAGGAACTATGTATACATCATGAAAAGGTTGTATGATAGAACACCTATTTATTTAAAAAGTAAAAAAACTTTCAAAAGTTTCAAGAAAACATCTCTGACATGTCTACTTTCATTACCAATTGAAGAGGTTTTGAGTATAATGGACAAAACTAAGTACTTACCAGCAAAACTGAAAGAAATAACATGAAATAAAAGAAGAATTAACATGAATACTCTGCTTGAATGGTTTGACGTAATGAGTTATTATATTTTTTGAATTTTCCTGACGTATAACAGCTCTCCTAAAAGTACGGTGGCCTTCTGACAGTCTGGTTTTTTCATAGAATCTCTGTTTTCCTAGTTATATAATTGAATATTTTAGTTTTACCTATAGAGTCAAGTTTTATTTCATTATCTTGATGTTATGATAAACTGTTATTTTGGTTTTGGAAATAAACATTATTTATTATTATTATTTTAATAGTATCTCTGGTTGTTACATGAAAGAAAATACAATTATCTAGAATCTCTGGATGATGGCCCAGGTTCAGATTACGATAAAAGTGGATGATTTTTCGTTGGAATAGCATTGGACTTCAAAAACCCTTCGTTTTCAGTTAGCTGAAATTTGCACATCATCAGTGGTATAATTCTATATGGAAAAATCCACAAACTGACTGCAGGGAAAATAATTATTCTCAGTAAACTGTGAGAACAACTCTCTTATGTTCAGACACTTTTTTCAATCTTCAAGTTATGAATCCACACCTTTCTTCTGTCCATCATGTCCTTGTTTCCCAACTTTGTTTGGAATGCATCTTTGAATTGTCCAGCTTCCGGAAAGGTATGTAAGCTATATTCGGGTTGTTTTTTGCCCAAGATGAACAATAGGATACATAACAATAGTGATTCATCTCTTCTGAACGTTTGTAAACGATCCCGAACAAAATTAAACACAATTAAAACTCAACAACTTCTCATATAAACTACATGTAAACAGATGTAAACAAAGCAATCTATGGCCCATACGTTAGTAATATTCGACACCGGTAGGGGGCGTATCGCTTATCTACGTTCGCGAATTGTCAATGATTAATATCAATAATTGTCGTAACTGCAAGTAGGCGTTAGCCCAAGCCATCTATCAGATAATTTGGATGCTTTTAATGCCACCAGATTTTCAAGAAAAACTTTCCTCTTCGATCCTCAATTATTATAAATAATTATCTTTATTTGGATTGACTGGGTCGATACATGGTGTAAATTAATAAACATATTAAAACAATGGTAAATAATAATAATTTACACAGTTATTAAAGAAATAACGCATAACGCACCATTCGGTGGAACTTTTTCAGATGCTAATATTTTAGGTGATAATTTAGGAAATCATATAAAAAATAATAAATCCAAAATTCATAAAGATAATGAATCAGGAGTTTATAAAATTAATTGTGGTGATTGTGATAAGTTTTACATTGGTAGAACTTTCAGAAGTTTGCAAACTAGAATTTCAGAACACAAACGTAGCTTTGTTAATCAAAATCGGATTAACATTATGCAAACCATTTAATCCAAGAAAATCACACATTCAATTTCGATTTTAAAATATTAAATTCTGAAAGTAAGGAAATTAAACTTAATTTTTTAGAATCATTACAGATAAATAAATACAAGCATTTCGGTCTCCTATTGAATAGCCAAATCGTTCATATTTCAAGCCCCTTCTCTTCAAAATTACCGAACTACCTGACTAGCAGTTCAGAATTGGTTTTTGCTATTCTAATAATTTTTTGTAACCATACTTCTATTTACCCCTTCAACACAATTTGTCATCTCTTTATTTCTTGTTTTCGATATGACAGAGAAACATAGTTAGTTTGCCATTAGCATCTGAAGAAGGTGAAGTTCCACCGAAACGTGCGTCATGCGTTATTTCTTTGAATAAATGTGTAAATTTCTATAATTAACCATTGTTTTAATGCAACAAATTATCTGCAGTTTTTAGGAATCTACGTTAAATTCACTTTAACCAGAAGCGAAAACTTCTCCACCATTGCCAAGTTAGATGCACAAAATAGTTATTTATTTCTCAGGGACGATTGAATTAAGAATCGTTCAATCGTTTATTGTTAATTACAGCTTGCCGCTAGCGCTGGTGACGGTGGTTTCAATATCCTCTACGTGGTGGTACCTCTGGTCCTCGTCGTTTTCATCGGCCTAGCTATTGGTATGGTTATCCTGGTCAACGTAGCAAGAAGTAAAAGGGCGACCAGGGGAACTTACAGCCCCAGTGCTCAAGAGTTCTGTAACCCACGTGTCGAAATGGACCACGTACTTAAACCTCCGCCCGAAGAAAGACTGATATGATTCATGATTATGAGATTCCGGTGAAGAATTTCATATTTCGAATCGGACAAAAAAAAAACTATATTGAACATGTCGATTCGATGATATCGTCCAGATATGCTTGTGAGTATTCGGTAGGTAGAATGTGCAAGTTAAATGAATAATAGGGAATAAACAACTATATTTGACAGTATTATTTATGCAAAATCTTGTAGTGGACTATTTGAACACTGAACTCTGATGAGAACTATCTGAACTCTTTCCTTATACAATATCAGCAATTGAGTCAAATAATACTTTTTTTTTGCATTTAATTTTGGGACCACTTGAGATTTTTCTTTGATCTCCATTTGTTGACCATTTAATCAGGATTTGGCCTAACCAAGCAACTTCTCTGGTATCTTTAGTTTTTCAAAGTGAAAAAATTTGATGTACCTTTTCAGTTGTGAAATTTGACACTGGAGAATATATCGCTTGCTTTTGTGCTCAAACAGGAAACTCTTCTTGTGTGATTGAAAATGTTCTGTTTTTGTCAACATTTCTACATCAATTACAGTCACAGATTTTGAATAGTCCATACTTGAATTTCCTCAAAATTCTTGAAAAATGTTCCTTCACAATCATGTACAAATAACAGTACTTAATTTTTAAATATATTGAACCATATAAATGGAAACGTACTGATTTATGAACAAAATCAATGTATGTTCTAAGCCTATAATTTTGTAGACATATCTTCATTAGTTTTATCAGCAGAATTTTAACCACTAGATTAATACACAGGCGTTTAATATTTTATTTAAATTACTGTTAAGAATATAACACAGAAATTGCTCATTTGCTTGCTCATTCTTCAGTAACCTATATTGTTTTCATACTTATTCCATTATCTCAGACTGTTCTACACTTCTACATAAAAGTATGGCGGAATGTTTTGTAGGTAGAATCTTCCAATAATATTAACCGTCCAATGTATGGCAATAATGTAGGGAAATCTTCACAATGCAGGTATAAAGAGTATTCAACTCAAAGAAAGTAGAAGTAATAATTTGAATGCATTATGAAAACTTCTGTTTTTAGGATAGTATTTATTAAAAAATGTTTATCAATCCTTCAGGTAGACTTGAGTGAAGTGCTATAATAATTCTATTTTCAAGGATTAATTATCGCTCTTTCATTTAAAATAAACATTACTATGAATGAGTAGTAAAATTTATACTTTTGTAACATTTTTAAAAATTATTTCAGTAAGTATTATTATCGCGACAAAGAGAAACGTATAAGTTAGTATTGAAAATAATATATTTTGATTCTCTGTTCAATACAATTGCTTTATAATAGGACCACTTAAAACAATGAGGCAGAAGTATATGACCTTTTAAGTAGTCAATTCATTTTTTGATAAATTAAGTATGTGGATCATCAAATTGTGAATTTTTTAATGATGTACCTTTTTCTATGAGATTCTTTGTTTTTCTCTTAGTTTCAAAAAATTATATCATAAAATTTGATGAAATTTTAACATGTATAAAACTTGGAGCTGGTCATTTTTTGCATCAGAGCATATATTACTTATACAGGTCGTGCGAATGAGAACATTAAAGTTTTATAACTCGTTAAATAGATGTTATTTTCGTCAAATGATTTTTTCAATGAATATTTGAAAGTCCCTAATGTATGACAAATTTTATAATTTCAACTAATTAATTCCGGTTTTTTCTATAAGCTGATAATCTCAAAAAATATCAATATTAAACCATTTCAAAATTTTACCAATTAGTGACACATACGTGCAAAATGTTCGAAGTTGAAATTAACTTACTGAGGTACAAAAATATTCTGGTATCACGGTCATAATCATATTTTTTTCTATACTTAATTCATTTATATTCGATTTAATAAATATCCATGATAAGATATATCTCTTACTACACCTAAAATGAGTAAAATGAGATTAAACAGATCAGTACACATCAGTATCATCCTCTGAAGATAATTTTTATGAAAAAGTGTTTGAAATGACTTGATTGAATTGCAAAATATGAATTCCATTAGTAATGTAGAATTATATTCTTTTTTTGTTTTGAAAGTTTTTGCTATTCAATTTGGTATAGTTTCTATTTCAAAAAAATTGTCTACTTCAATGCAAGATTTTAAAGAGGAACTAATCGATCCAACTCAAGAGCAAAGAAAGTAGAGTTACATATAACGAATTTGAGGATAACAGTGCATGAACTGATGAGTCTCTTTTTTTGTTTATCAATAAGCTTGATATCTGTAGAATTCCTGAAAACTTTGTATATTAGGTTAAGTCGTTCTTGATATTACAAAATGGACCAGTACTTACGATTAAGAAATAACCGTCCAAAATAATATGTTGTGATAAAAGAATTCTTGTACGAAAATTGTTTTTGCAATTCTTGATGCTTTTATTCCATAAGTGTATTAGAAATTAGTATTCTCAACAACTTTACACCAAAGCTGTATATATTTTTATAACTAGCAATTCAAAAAGTTTTATATTATATTATGAAATATTCATCAATTGTATTTATTTATTTGATTCAATAAACAAAGATAATTAATATTTTTTTCATTCAATTGAATTATCCTTCGAACTTGTGTTATTTAATTTTTTTACATAACTGCCTCTTAGTAATATATTCTACGCATGAAAATAGGTAGTAGTAGTAACTAGTGCATTTAAATTTACAATGCGTTTGATGCTACTAGTAAAGTGCCTTTATTACATATATATTCCAACGAAGTAAATATTGGGAGCTTGCCAACTACGACACTATGTTCATCCCTTCTTGTTCCAACTACGACACAGTGACACACGGCTGAACACAAAAAAAAGTTGAGTTGGAGCGTGTAGTGTTTCAGTGCTACCAGTGTTGCCAACCCCAACTTAGTGAAAAACTACAAATGTACAGTCTCTTTTTAATTTATGGTTTCAAACTTCATTTAAAGGTGGTAATCAATAGAACAAACATTGGAAATCAAACTTTTTACCAAATTATCAAATTATGATTTGAAAAATTATTGAAATTAAAACATATACAGCATTCATTCTGATATGACACATGTTACAAGACTGCTATTTCGCTCTCAATCTGCAAATTTTCTTGATTTTCGATCTCTTCATTGTTTTTGAGATCGTACATAATTTTATTGAACTTTTCGTAATCAATTTCAAAACAATTTTCAATTGCAGATCTCGTATGGAGTGCCTTTTATTGAGCTCATAGAAAGTTTATTTCTTATTTTTGTTTTCAAACAAGCTCTCTACCTTAGCAGTGCGGCAGACACAGAAGTTCTTTGGTAACAGTTCGGGAAACCCTGTTTACTTCGTTATATTGTCCGTTTATATACTTGGAATGATTTATTGCATTAACGTCGGAAATAGTTTTAATTATTAATTTATTAGATGATTATCATTGTTTTATAGCATATTAATATTTCACTTACAGTTTTCATTATTTAACGTAATGCAAAAATGGCTAATCACGGTGTAGCTAATTCGTAATAAACCGAAACAGAAATCACTTGTTTTGCCTTCTGAAATAACGATGGCTGCGCTCTCTGGCGTTTTACATAAAAATCAAAAAGGCTTTCCACCAAGCACCCGTACACTGTGTTATGTAGTGTGACACAGAGTGGCACGGCGCTGCCTTGTTGGAAAGCTCCCATTACCGAACACGTGTGCGAGGCGTGTCAAACACATTTCGATGGAAATCTACATGTTGACTTTCTACTTTCTAATCCTTGAAAAGGGTTTGGTAATCTTCCACAATTCATAAGTCGTTATGTGTAATATCTTATATTGCGTTATTATTATGTGCATAGAATTTTTCGATTCTTATTAAGTTTATGCAAGATAATATCAATAAAAACTAGGATTAGATTTTGCAACTTTTTTTAGGTTAATCAAGATGACAGCAAGTTATCAAATGTTGAATATTATATATATATCAAAATATATCAATACATGAAGTACCTTTCAGATTTTGTGGAAATTTAATTAAGTTGGCAACATTGATTTCGAATGCTTTCAAGTTTCTCACCATGTTTCTCAAATGATCCATTCCATAGACCACTAGAATTAATTCTGTGGTGAAGATACGACGGAAATTTAAAGTAAATGAACGAAGTACCACAACCTTTCTACAATAAATCGTCAATTATTCTTCGATCATTCAAAAGGCAATTAAATTAAATACAATAAATTATTCAAATTAGCCAATCGACATCTAAAATTCATTATTAAGAAATCAGCAGACATTAGTAATCTTCTGTACGTTTGAGGTTCAAACATAAATTCTTATGTGCATAGATAAGTCTTTATTATGTCTTGAATTTGTTTACCAAGTCGGTTCCCTATCACATTTTTCCTATAAACGCTAAAGCAAACCTTAATAATGCCTCTATTATACCATGATACTGAGGTATCGAACACATATATGATATCAAAATAAACGACTGATTATACTTCAATGAATTCTCGATGTGGATACACAAATTTTTTTCTATAATAGCAATAAATTATCTTGGTTTCGATTACATTATTGGATCTATCAATAATAATCGAAGTAGAAATTTGAGTTATCTATTTTTCTTTGAATTACAGAGGAATTTAAGCGTTTAAGATAAAAGTATTGTTTTATTGCGCATTTTTCAGAATCATCTATTTTCACCAAAATCCGATGGAATATGAAACTGACCTGAAATTTTATATTTGCGAACATAAACTAGTTGCATAATGCCAACACAAAATTGGCGGTTTTCAGCGACATCTGTATGTCAGACCAAGAATAGTTCTCCTTTTATTCAAAATTAAATCAGTGCAAATTATGCTGTGCAATAATGACATAATTATACTGCAATGAAGAATAATTATTAAAAAATGAATATAATAAAAAAGAATAAATATTTTTCCTGTAAATACATTTTCATGTGAAAGAAAGTTATTTTTTCTCCGTAAATATCACAGATTATTTAAAAGTATCATCATTACTTATCTTGATTTCCACAAAATAATTTCTTAGTATGAATGCCATTAGGAATAATACTTTTACCTGGTGCTAGTTTAATGTTAACATAATCATAGAAATATGTTAAACTAGTGTATAGTTTTTTCCTTCCCTGTTCTGACATTGCTGATAGTAAATCAATTATAAAAATGTAAAACCAATGAGGCAAAATAACTACTTCATTATGATGATTAACAACTTTCGTTAGTACCTGCAGAATGATAAAAAGAGAATACAACATCAAGGAATAATAACATATAATCTAAATAAAACTCATTCCAGTAAAATGTTACATTTTATGAGATATGGACATGGAATCTTTATTATATTAGCCAACATTTATAACAAAAATTGTGGCAAGTATTATAAACCTGTATGTATATATAATATATATATATATATATATATATATATATATATATATATATATATATATATATATATATATATCTATATATATATATATAAATATATATATATATATATATATATATATATATATATATATATATACATACATGAATATACAGGTATCCCACATAAAACTACGTGGGCAAATATCTGGAAAATGAAAGATAATATCCATATTTCGTGGAAGCAAATGATTTCGATGTCAAAAGGTCCTTTCATTTACGTAGAGATCAATCACTAGACTCCATCAGTTAGAGCGTAGAGGCACCGACGCCAATTTTTTTAAATGGCATCCCTAAGTTTTCAATGCTTTGGATTTTTGCATTCAGCCATATAACACACTTGTTGTTGTCCTTGAATACTGATGGAAAATGGTAATTTTATTGCATATTATAAGGCCATGAATGAGAAATAAAAAGCAATAACACGAGTTTAATAAAACTGATCTATCAGTTATAATTGCATTGTCTGTTCAGTTTCATATAGTTGTGTGGTTTTATAAAATCGCAGACAATACAAATTGAATTAAATGTTTCAAATTAGCAAACATTTTTGTTTGTTTTTTAGATGTCAATTTTAATGAGAAATTGCAACACCGTGGGTAGCTCGAAGTCCAGATATGACTCCATTGGATTTCTTATTTGGAACTTAGTTTATATGCGACTTCCACAAAATGTAGATTATTTAAAAAATAGTATCACAAATGTTCGTGCTTCCATATCTCGATTTAAGCTTTTAACTGTCACGAATGTAGAAATAATAAAATAATACAATATTACACCATGTTCTACGTGAAGGGAGGCAGTTTAAACTTACTAAAATAATTTATTTTATCACTTTAATCTTTTTGTTACTATCATCATGTCGGTCGAGTTTTATCTAAAGTAAAATATTTTTTTGGTAATTTGAAAAGTTTATTTTAATTTATATTGTCTGCAATTTTACGAAAACACACAACTAGAAGAAACAATTATAACTGATAGATCAGTTTTATTAAATTAGTGTTATTCTTTTTTATTTCGACTCATTCATGGCTCTCTGTATAATATGCAATAAAATTACCTTTTTCATTAGTAATCGAGGTATACTACAAGTGTGTTATATGGCTGAATTCAGAATTTGATGCAGAATCCGAAAAAGCATTGAAAAATTTACGTTGCCATTCGAAAAAATTGGCGTCGGTATCACGCCCCTCCTAATGGATGAAACATAGTGATTGATCTCTATGTAAAAAGACCTTTGGACATCGAAATGATCTGCTTTTACGAAATATGAATATCATCTTTCATTCCCAGATATCTGCCGCAGAGTTTTATGTGGGACACCCTCTATATATATATATATATATATATATATATATATATATATATATATATATATATATATATATATATATATATATATATATATATATATATTCATACAATATATGGTGGCTGAGACAAGAAACAATAAACACAATTATGGGATATATGCACAATTTGCAAAATTTTGAATCTGACATTAACATAACAGTTTTTATTCATATAATTGAAACGCCTATATATTTTAATCAGATAATTTTGAGTGAAATATGATATCAGTTCATATACTCAAACTCGTGTAATTTTTTTCTACAAGAGACCACTTTCAACGGAAAGTAATCGAAAAATGAAAATTATCGACTCAACAAAATCTCCAACTAATTAAGTTAAACAAGTATTAACCTCATTATTTCAACATTTTTGTATAGGTACATATTTTGATGACGTTTCAACATTATAACAAACATTGTAAATTTTCAGGAAAAACAGAACAGTGTCCAGGTGTAGAGCAGATCTACTAATAATCAATATTTAGGTATTCAATAAAAACTTAGAAAAATTATGAAATACAAATACATCATCAGAACGTAACCTTAACACATACAATTTTATGATACAATAATCAAATATCTCCAAAAAAAATGAAATCGCTCACGCAGCCATCAATTTCAACAAACATGGTATCACATCAAATAATTGAAGTAATTAAAAAAAACAATGAAGTAATAAAAAATTAAACAATTCTTCAATTTAAAAATATACGTAAAATAATTTTTTACTATTTGCTGAATAAGAACAAATTTGAAAATATAATCTTGTATGGGTATTTTCGATATGATTATTGTCATTAGACTAGCTATTTTTTGAGAGGAATAAATCCCAATAGATTTTCAGTTACATATACCAGCCTCATACTATGTAACATTCTTAATTTAGGTTTCAATTGTACATTTCATGTACTAAAAAAATTAAATTAATTATCAGTAGGTACATATTTCTTGTAATATACTATAAGTAAATGGATAAGCGGTTAAATATTACATGAGGAGTATATAAATTGAGGCCTTTATCATATGTACGTGTTATATTATGTCTTGACTTCACAACTTGTTAATTGAATTAAGTTTAAACTCTATAAATAAGTTTATTCATTAAGCAAATAGTAAAATACATTTTTATTTATCATAACCTTAGAGTATATTCAAGTATTTTTCTTGATGACAATCTATACGACGTCCAGTCCATGCGACAGTAGAAACTGCTGCTTAATTATTATAAATACCAAGTCTCAAATGTAAAATTTATCAAAAATTCTAAATCTCAAAAATAAAATTATTTTCGTTGCCCCTTTTCATCAACCCTACCTTTGATTTATTTGAAAATGACCTCTTGTAAACAATTTAATTCTTAAGCATTAGTCTCACTAAATTGACTGTTGTTCACTTCAAGCAATATATTATATCAACAATTATCTCCAAGAACACCTGGAGGGGCTGGGGTTGAATACAGATCCATTAACAAATGTATATTGACAAGTAGATGATTGCACATTTATAAATATATACATGATGGATAAATAAAGTGCCGATATATAGATACTACTTGTATCGCGTTACCACTTCCTTCGACAACAAAAAGAAGGAAAATGTGGTAACAACAAAACAAGGAAAATTAAAGTCTAGTTTGTTTCAGCAAAACGAATGAAATCATATATTATATATATGATCTTGGATTGTGTTTAAAGGCTCACCCTCTTAGTTTATTTCTTCTTTTTATAAGAATGAGTCATTGGTAGCACCTTGAATTAAAATAATGTATAAAAATTGCAACAATTAAATAGAAAATTATATTATTCAGTTTTAAGCTACTAAACGTATACTTTGGAATTGTGAAAAAACTAAGTAGAAATAAACTAATGAGACAATTTCAGAAATTACCAGACATAAGCAGTGTTTAAGTTAAACATCAATTTATAACTTTTCTAGTTTTTACATGCTTCAGGTGATATTTTTTAGAACTGAAATGAAAGTACAATACGTCGCTGAAGACATAGATAGATATTAAAGATACAATGCAGCTTTCGTTATCCGGCGCTGAAAAATTCAATGTGTTTTAAAAGTAACCCTGTAAGTTTCTTCTTCACTCACATCGCACTTGCATCACAAGTTTGTACATTTTCATGTTGAATGGTTGAAGAAAATTTCAGTCAATATGCAGGAGTTTCTGGAAAAACGTTTTTTTTAAGATAACTAAAAGCTTGTTAATATTAACTCAATAAAACTGATTGCAGAGAAAACGTGAGCTAATAACAAAAGGATGTCCACAAGAAACACTGGCTAAAGACCCATTAGAACGAAGCAAATTTATTATATAACTCAAGTTGAACAAGAAACATTATGTGATAATTCAGTATCACTCCAAGACAGCTTGCTAACAAGACATCACAACGGTTACAATTGGAGAATCACTAAATACATCCACAGCTCAAAAAACCACAAACAGTATTTTCTTCACAATACAATAGGAAATGTTACTCTAAATTTAATTAAATATGTCATAATACACATACGCCATCTATGATAAAACGCGTCAAGTAATAATTCACCGTTGTTTACTGCGATCTCCCACTGATGGCGCTAGTGGTTAGTCTAATCTATGACAATTCAGAAGAGTTTTGATTCAATGGCTTATATAAGCTGTGACTCTTTGCCAAGCTATAATAACATCATAGTATGATTGAAAGTATCTATGTTGAGAGGGTAGGTAGTTTGTGTGTTGAAACTTAGCTTAGATAGTTCCCTTTTACAAGAAATATTGACAGAATATTTTTCTTGTTGCCTTTAAGTGCTATAAATAAACTGTAACCCATGTATGATGTTATTCCATCAAACTCCTGATTAAGGATTTTTGGCAATTTGTGATTGTACTTATTCCAAGAAATAAATGATCAATCTTCTTTTTAGGCGACAATTGAGCTTAAACTTTGGTGTGAGCTTTTAAACACCCATTATAATTTGAAGAGAAATTTAATAATCAGTTTTGCACTACTATTATACACTTATATAGTTATAGAAATATAGCAGGTCCCACGGAGTTCGTTTAAGCAGATGTTATAACTACTGCTTATTTATGATTATGGTCAGGCAGGGCTCCATTGTTTTATCGTTCAATTTCCCGAATGAGAAAACTTTCCATGAATCAACACATTCCAAGAGTACCGATGGAAAGCCATCAGAATGAAATTCGTCAACGATTTCAACAACATATTCAATATGCGTTCGATACGATAAAATAACCATTATAAATCGATCAACAGCTGTTTATTGTTCCGTAGCCGTAAAATTTTCCGTTTATTTATATTCATCATTCGGAAAATTTAATTTTATATCTAATATTACGAAATGGCAAAATTTGAATGAAACAAATGGGTGCTCAAGTCAGTTTCGAATCATGTCGAAATTTTTTTCAAAAGCCTATATATATATATATATATATATATTTGAAAGTTATTGTAATTTTTACTATACCGGGTGTCCACGGAAGGTGACTCGCCCCTATAACTTCTTTGTTTTCGGAGATAATGAAATCAAATTTTGAGGATCTGTTTAATGCATGAAACTGCATTTTTTTGACAAGTAACTCAACTTCCAGTTTCACTGGAAATGACATAAACTTTAGATTTTTAAATGGGACACCTGGTATCTTTTAGGTTTTTTTTGTCTCCATATGACATTTAGAATACAACCATGTATCATTTGTTAGTTTTGGTAAACTTTTTTTTTTATTTTTTTTTCGAAATAAATTTTTATTCTAGAGGGCTATGGATGCGTTCAAATAACTAATTTCGGTCCTAAAATGTTTGTTAAAATACAACTTTACTGTTTTCGATCAAAATGGTTAAGCTATGTGACGTTTAATTTTAAAACTTTTATTACTATTTTTTTTCAAATGGCAACATGGTGGCTCGTCGGGTTAAAAAAAAAGATAATTTCATTACGATTAATTTGATACCGTACTCTAGGTATTAGGCTGAAAGAAAACTTTCAATAAAAATCTGAAATCCCATAACCTTAGAACTTTCTTCAAATGAAGAATCTTATTGAGATTAGAATAACATTTGAAATCATCGAGTAGCCTGTGACCAACACAACTGAAACAAAGTAAGTCCGAAGCCACGCCCACAAATCTACGTCCCAGGACGGTAAACGCATCTATAGCCCTCTAGAATAAATATTTCTTTCGAAAAAACAAATAAAACAACGGTTAAAAAAAGTAACGAACGATACATGGTTGCATTCTTAATGTCATATGAAGAAAAAAAAACTGAAAATATACCAGGTATCCCATTTAAAAACCGAAAGTTTATGTCACTTCCGGTGAAACCGGAAGTTGCATGAAGTTGAGTTACTTGTCAAACAATGCAGTTTTATGCATTAAATAGATCCTCTAAATTTCAGTTCATTATCTCCGAGAACAAAAAAGTCATAGGGGCGAGTCACCTTCCGTGGACACCCGGTATATGTTGTAAATGAGTTTTTAGTAATTAATTAAAGTTTATTGAGTATCTGACAGAATGTATTGAATAGATCGGGGTGACTCTCATTGAATACATTGTTGAAATCGTACTTTGTTCAATTTTATCAAGAAAAAATTGTACAATATTGCACCGTCGCTTCGAAACGTTCCCAACAAGTTTATTCGTAAGAAAATATAGTAGAGAACAATAAAGTATAGGCTGTCCCATTTTCGATGTCCTTACGGGGTAACTCCTTTATTTTTAAAGATAGAGATTTGCGGTTTTCGCGAACGTTGACTACTTTTTGTGAATCTCACGATACCGTAAACAAAATTTTCATAGCTTGCTTCGTTTTTGAGATACAGGGCGAAGTTGAAAATATTGCATTTTGGTCCCCCTACTGTATCACAGCTGTCTTTTAACTTATAGAAAAAGTAAAAACTGTTTTTTATACACTTTTTTACGTAGAATCCAGTGGCGTAGTCAGATTTTTGGAATGAGCTGTCATCGTTTAGATATAACCCAATGTTATAATTTTTTAAATGGAACACTCTGTATATTTTTCCATATTCAAAACATATTGCGCTTTTCAAAAATATATAATACTTATATAAAATTTCAAGTATTAGCCCTGTATTTAGATAATTTTCTTTTTTTTTATGTCAAGTCAAGACAAATATCACTTTGATAGATCGTTCGACGCAGTAAATAAATATATCACTTCCATTTATATAGGTAAGAATGAAAAGTTTTCATTAAAAAATATTGTTTAATATACGTTATTAAACAATTTGACAAAACAATAAATTTAAACTAATGAAACACTATTTATCAACTATATAGGCTCTGGACCTAATTAGTAGGTGGCTATGAAAAAAAAGCAAGTGCAGAATATTTACAGTTGCTCTCAAATTGTACAAATTTTTCTTCCAATGGCGAATGATAATCCAGTATATCAAAACTACGAAAAATTAGATATGGTTGGGATATATTACCAAGTTGGTTTAAATCCAAATCAAGCGATGGACCTCTATTTTGAAAGTTATTTACTATTACTCAGTTACTGGGTGTCAGTTAGATAATAAGATAGAAATTTTAAGTTTCCTTTTTCGGATCTTTTGAAAAGCCTAGGCCAGAAAGTTATAGAAAAGAAAACGCCGAAAATGATGAAATTATTGTCCTCGCAAAGGTAGAAGAGAACAAAAATACTTGCAGAGAAATTGAAGACTCGGTTGGCATTCCAAGGGTTTCGAAGATATTAATATATATATATATATATATATATATATATATATATATATATATATATATATATATATATATATATATATATATATATATATATATATATATATTCCCTACATATCCCAAGCTATACATCATCTGCACCCAAGGGAAACTGAGAAGAGTATTGAGTTTTGTAGGTGGTATATTGTCCGATTTTGTTTCGTTTTTGGAGGAAGATTAGTCTACCGTATTTTCGACGGTAACTTGAATCATCAAAGATATTTGAAAATTTTGGATGATTTTCTTTCTGAACTACTTGACGAAATTCCGTTGGCTCAATATAGAAAATATTTATCCTAATGAAAGACCAGTGTATTGATAAAAATGACCCCATTAACTGGCAACCAAGGTCCCCTGACTTATCTATATTAGAGTTCTTTATATGGGGCTACATAAAAAATAAAATAAACCACACGCGGCACGAAAATCGAGATGCTCTGATGAATGCCACGAGAGAAGTTTTCGAAGTAATTTGAACAATATTTACAAAAAAATTTCAACAGAAAAATAATAGAACTTTGTTTTGTAGCAGTGTTACATACAAGTTTCTATTTTTGTTATAATCATAAAATATATCTCTGTTTAGTAACTTATATTAAATAATATTTTTTTAATGACTACTTTTCATTCTTACTTATATAAATGGAAGTGATATATTTGAAATACTTGAAATTTTATATAAGTATTATATATTTTTGAAAAGCGTAAAACATTTATGTTTTGAATATGGAAAAATATACAGTGTGTTCCATTTAAAAAATTATAACATTGGGTTATATCTAAACAATGACAGCTCATTTCGAAAATCTGACTACGCCACTGGATTCTACGTAATAAATTGTATAAAAAACAGTTTTCCTTTCTCCTTTAAGTCAAAAGACAGCTGTGATACAGGAGGGGGACCAAAATGCAATATTTTCAACTTCGCCCTGTATTTCAAAAACGAAGCAAGCTATGAAAAGTTTGTTTACGGTATCGTGAGATTAACAAAAAAGTAGCCAACGTTCGCGAAAACCGCAAATCTCTATCTTTAAAAATAAGGGAGTTACCCCGTAAGGACATCGAAAATGGGACAGCCTGTACAAACTATAAGATATAATGCTGTGTTGGTGCAAGGATTTCAGAATAACTTATCCTTGACAATGTCAAATTATTCCAACGGAATTAGATAACAATATAACGAAATTAGTTTTTAAGCTATTTATAAATGAAGGAATATCACTTATCCATATTCATGTCAAATATAAATTTTAAAAAAATGTTAAATTATGCTTATGTAATATTGATTGATTATTTTGTTAAATTGTGTACACAAAAAACAATTAATTTGTAAGATTAAATCCTTTTGGAAATTTGTGAAAATATAAAACATTAAAATACAAGCAAAGATGGATGTTTTTGTGCGTGGGACAATTTTTAATAAGTTATCGAGAATGATGACATAAACCATTAAAATATAAGCAAAGATGGATGTTTTTCTGTGTGGGATAATATTTAATAAGTTATCAAAAATGATGACATCATACATAAAGAAATTATAACAATATTGATTTTGTGGTTAGCCCAACAGATCCAATTTATTTTGGTATATTTCCATTAAAAATCGATGGCTTCACGTATATGCAGCTACTTTGAAAATTCAACGATTTAAATTCTAATCTGTTACCATTTACTAGAATTGTCTGATTATGCTTAATGGTCGTCAATTAACGTAGAAGGTGGCCTTGATGCTATCGTAAATTTAAAACAACCCATCTAGCAACGATGTCACATATATATTTGCATCTACCAGACTTTAAAATTATTTTTCGTTCTTAGACTAATCTTCAGAGTAATTGAAACAGCGGATCACAAATGGCGCTGGCGAACAAAAAAAAAGAAGTGACGGACCTATAGAAAGCCAAAAATTTGACAAAAGGACAGAGCACAAATGGTAGAGGAATGGGACACATCATACGAAATGAAGATCAAAAAGGTTTATAGAAAAAACGAGGGAAAAAGAACAAATCGATCTAAAAAAAATGTTTATATTAAGGTTTATGCAGGGCATAGAAAAAATTGGAATCAGAAATTTCGAGAAAATCGCAAGAAATAGAAGATAATGGAACGAAATAGTGTAGAATATAGTAACAAAGGAACTGTATGGACCAGACCGAACGCATCATTTATCTATGGTATGGACCACAAGCCAAGGGCCTTCACGGCCTGTAGATATTAAGTCTTATTATAATTGTTTGTCGATAACAGGCGGGGTTGCCAGATGTGTTAGAATAAAAATAGAACGAGGTCAAGATAGAAAAGGTACAAGGGGTATCACAAATAATAAATACTAAATGTGAACAGTCATAAGTCATTTTTAAGTTTCTAAGTATTCAGGATTAATGAAAACATAAATGAGAGTTATCTTTCAGTCAGACTAGAAAAAGCCATTTGTTTCCGTCAAGTACATACATTTTATAAAATGCAGATAGACTATGAATTACATAGAGGAAATATCGAATAAAAACTATAGATGTTTTTGATGTATTGATGTATTTTTTAAATTAAAAAAAATTGGAGAAAAAAGGGGGAATTCATGGAAACCCATTAAATTTTAATCGTATGTAAGGATGCATTTGTTGCTTAAACTATTTACAAATTCATATTTTAGAAAATACCGGATACTCTATGGCCCGTTTTTTTTTATTTTCCCCCCTACACTAAAAAATCTAACTGCCCACGTGAATACCCAGATAACCCTGATAACAGGTGATAGAGTTGAAAAATAATTGAAGAAACTTGATCAGTTCATAATAATTATATTTTAATTAAATGATTTCTCCTTATGAGAAAAAGATTCAGCATTCGTTTCAATTTATTTCGATCCGGCAACGCCGCCTGCATTTTTCATTGTTACTAGTGGTTTAGAAACGCATCCGACAAATACCTAATCAATTTATAATAGTGATTATTCGATCCGACATAATAATTTCCTTGAACTTTGCTGAAGCAGTTCGATTAAATTTGAATCACCATACGAATTTATTTACATGTTATCTTGTTCTCACGTATTCAAAGTAAACTTTTCTTTGAAATATCGGTAAATTATTGGGAAAGTTCAAGCTTCAATTTTATTCACATATTCTATCACTATCATAAATTATTATGAATGGAATGGAATATACTAGGTCTGCCAGACAGTAGGCTATTGCAATGTTGAGCTGAATGATTCGTTGAATGAGTTTCCACCGATTATTCCTCCGTGGTGAAATTTATTTATACAGTCTAAGTCCTTCCCATCAATATTGTCCATGATTGGGCAAAAAATCTTTTCAATAGGTCAACCAGTTTAGGAGGAGGAGGGTAACAACCAAAATTCGCGAGTCTAGTACTAAGAGCCGTTCAAGTATTATGTAAGCACTGTAGGGGTGCGGGGGTCTTTGCTTTGCTTATTTTTGTTGACATGGGGGCTGGGGGGGTCGAGATGGTGATTACGTCAGCAGTAGTTATTTTTGTTTACACATTGGCAACCCACACATTGTCTGTGCTCGAAAACCAAACACATATTCGGACATTCCCACAAATACTGAACACGTTTTGGTACTCGCTTCGAAGCGAGTCGGGGAATTACCGCGCGCTACCCACTTGTCAAAATTTTTTCCGTCAATCTATTGTTTCGTTTCGGTACGATTTGACGTGTTGTAAGCAAAGCAAGTTAATGTTTGTGTTACCGTTGATCCTCTTTCACCAAAGTTGAATTGTTTAAGATTTCCTGCAAATACCTATTTTTGCCCGACGGTAAAATTGAAGCTATCAAGTCGAAGATGGAAAAAAAAAGGAAACACACGTGTTTCATTCCTCCCTGAAGTATGTGTCAGGGAGGCGGGCAGCTTGAGTTTGGGATTAACTCCTTCAGCCAGATCAGAGGATACACTTGTATGTACAAGTGCATTAAGGATAGGTGAGACGGGATATTTATGGAACATAAGAAGTGTGGGTAGGGTTCAGAGGATTAATACTGGCCCAGCATTCGTCTTATAAGTTTGCAAGCAGTGACTTACATTACCATGAGGAAACCTCTGAAAAAAACTCATGGCAGACCAGTCGGCCCCGGGGTTTGAACCCGAGACCTCCCAAATACTAGCCAGCGTACGCTAAGTATTCGACGAACTAGCTTGGTGATGAATGGGAAGGAGAGTGTTACTTTTTAATACTTTATACGATCCTATATTCATAGTTCACAACTACATACACGCTTCACCTGTATCCTTGTAAGGCAGAGGGGTTAACCCTTAAACCCCCCAGACTAAGTGAAAATTTATTTCCAATAATTCATAAACTTTTAATTATAATGGCAACTTTACCAGCCACCACATGTTCTTGAGAAAGATCGTTTTCTTCGCTAAAATTTCTTGAGTTCTACTGCTTGGTGACGAACATGCAAAACGCGTGGTCTTTATCATGCTTCCATCAAGTCACTAAATCGTCACATCGAGAAGATACATAACAAAGTAAACACGCGCACTGATATGAAAGTTAGGCCTGCCTATAAGAGTGGCTGCTCGTCGGGCTAATGAACTGATGTGCATTATTCAAACTTTAGAGCACCAATATGTTGAATGGCTTGATGAGAACGATGTAGAAATTTCAAAATCGGATGAAAGTGAGCAGATACACAACATTGAGCAGCAAACGTCTAATGTCTTCGAAAACTCAGAATCATGGATTCGGGTGTCCAAGATGTTGAATGGCTTGATGAGAACCATGTAGACATTTCAAAATCGGATGAAAATGAGCAGATACACAACATTGAGCAGCAAACATACAATGTCTTCGAAAACTCAGAATCATGGATTCGGGTGTCCAAGATGTTGAATGGCTTGATGAGAACCATGTAGACATTTCAAAATCGGATGAAAATGAGCAGATACACAACATTGAGCAGCAAACATCCAATGTCTTCGAAAACTCAGAATCATGGATTCGGGTGTCATGGACTGAAGACTGTTACTTAAGTGGAATTGATATGTATACCACAAATATTGTGGATATTATGTGCGTTAAAGTCCTCTATCCTAAGCCCATTTTATAACTGCTGCTCATGAATCGATAAAAAAAACAGAATACATTAAAAGAAAAATGCATATAGGTACCAATGTTTACGTAAGCATGGGAGAGGGGGTAAGAGCTTTGCTTAGTTTTGCTGACAAGGGAGAGGAGGGAGTAAATGATTGTAATAAATCTGCTTGCGTAATACTTGAACGGCCCCTTAGGAGCTTTAGCTTGAATCATTTTTCGTCTCACTCAGCTCAATAATGACATCTATTTTTCTGTAATCACATGAATGAATGTGAAATGTCTTTAAGGATATTTCCTTCTAAAAAAAGAAATGTATAACTTTCAATTCGCAATTTTCTGCTTCTCTGTGATGTACTTGCCGATATATAAGACCACAATTTTCTAGATTTTTTAATAAAAAAAATACCTAGGAAGTTATTTTGATATCCTACAAGTGTGTGGACGCCGCGAAAATGTCGACAGAGCAAAAATCTCTACTGTAATTTGAAATAATAGTGCATCTGTCAAAATTAAAGGGAAATTTTTGGTGCATGAACAAAATCCTGAAGTACTTCATCTTTTTCTAATTTCAACCAATTTATTTCGCAATATACGACAGGTTTTTCACTCACAATTGACGTAGTCGTGAAAACCGGTCGTATTTGTAAAATTGTTGGTAGAATTTTTCAGTTTCATTTCATGTCACTTTTAATGAGAAATGGATTGGTAATAAGGCTGCAACACCGTGGCCAGCTCGAAGTCCAGATATGACTCCATTGGATTTCTTTTTGTGAGGGATATATTAAAGACTTAGTTTTTATGCGACTTCCACAAAATGTAGATGATTTAAAAAATAGTATCACAAATGTTCGTGCTTCCATATCTCGGTTGAAGCTTTTAACTGTCACGAATAGAGAAATAATAAAATAATACGATATTTCATTATTCTCTCACAATTGACTTAGTCTTGAAAACAGGTCGTATTTGTAAAATTTTTTGTAGACATTTTTAGTTTCATTTCATGGATGTCACTTTTAATGAGAAATGGATTGGTGATAAGGCTGCAACACCGTGGCCAGCTCGAAGTCCAGATATGACTCCATTGGATTTCTTTTTGTGAGGGATATATTAAAGACTTAGTTTTTATGCGACTTCCACAAAATGTAGATGATTTAAAAAATAGTATCACAAATGTTCGTGCTTCCATATCTCGGTTGAAGCTTTTAACTGTCACGAATAGAGAAATAATAAAATAATACGATATTTCATTATTCTCTCACAATTGACTTAGTCTTGAAAACCGGTCGTATTTGTAAAATTTTTTGTAGACATTTTTAGTTTAATTTCATGGATGTCACTTTTAATGAGAAATGGATTGGTGATAAGGCTGCAACGCCGTGGCCAGCTCGAAGTCCAGATATGACACCATTGGATTTCTTTTTGTGAGGGATATATTAAAGGCTTAGTTTATATGCGACTTCCACAAAATGTAGATGATTTAAAAAATATTATCACAAATGTTCGTGCTTCCATATCTCGGTTGAAGCTTTTAACTGTCACGAATATAGAAATAATAAAATAATACAATATTTCATTATTCACTCACAATTGACTTAGTCTTGAAAACCGGTCGTATTTGTAAAATTTTTGGTAGAAATTTTTAGTTTCATTTCATGGATGTCACTTTTAATGAGAAATAGATTGGTAATAAGGCTGCAACACCGTGGCCAGCGCGAAGTCCAGATATAACTCCATTGGATTTCTTTTTGTGAGGGATATATTAAAGACTTAGTTTTTATGCGACTTCCACAAAATGTAGATGATTTAAAAAATAGTATCACAAATGATCGTGCTTCCATATCTCGGTTGAAGCTTTTAACTATCACGAATGGAGAAATAAAATAATACAATATTTCATTATTCACTCACAATTGACGTATTCGTATTTGTAAAATTGTTGGTAGAAATTTTCATTTCATGAACTATGATGAATTTCCACAAAATACAGAAGTCATCAAGAATATATCTGAATATCGAAGACAACACATAATACTGTGATGAACTAATAAATATTGTATCAAATTTTGATCAACAAGTTGTGTTCAAAGTGTTACCCTCCATCTATCACACAATACTCGTATGATTTATAACATTCACTTTCCTCGTGTATTTCATCCTTGTGATAATCCATCATAATTCAAAATATATTGAATTATACACTCATGAAATAATTTAGGTGCTACATGATAAGAAATCTTCGCAAATTTGAAGTTCTCTATTCTTCTAAATCCTTCAAATAAAATAGAAAACTGACCTAAACAATGTAGAGTTCGAAAAATAAATACTCTTAACCTTGTACGCGTTTTTACAAGAGATAAAATTAGTCAGAGATTACAAGATAAGATTACATGTAGATTAAGTAAAATTTTCGAGGACATTGAAACATCGCAAAATTTCGACAAGGATTTATAACTGGAATTCCATATTTAGCACGTCAAATTGAAAATTACAGACTTCGGAGAATTCAGAGAAGTAGAAATATAGACAGAATCAATAACGTATCCAAGGGAAACATCTTCCACGGCAGACAGATATATCAAGTCCTATTCTCGTTCTTATTAATGTAATGAATTTTTTTTAGATTTTTATTTGGTGTCTTCAAAATTCCTCCCTCTCTGCAGAATTTTTTAAACCCACATTCAAAACCTATTTTTTGTTTAATCGAACAAAAAAAACTTCAAAATATTGAACATTAATTATATATATATATATATATATATATATATATATATATATATATATATATATATATATATATATATATATATATATATATATATATATATATATATTTATATAGCATGTCATGCTAGAAATCTCGAAAACCGTCAATATTTTCGAAATGAAGATATACATAAAGTATCTTTTATTTTCTATTTAGAAACCAGAAAAGCGATAAAAAATATAGGTAGGTTGCCATTATTATATTATTATTTCATATATATATATATATATATATATATATATATATATATATATATATATATATATATATATATATATATATATATATATATAGGGTCCTGCAACAGTGGCGCGGTGTTCCATATCTCTATTTTGGAAACAGATAGAAATATATATTTCTATAATATTACCTTATTGCTCGAGATCGACAAAATAAAAATATTTTCGGTCACACAGGGTGTTAAATTTCTTCTGGTCGAATTATCAACTATGTTTTTTCAAATGGCAACCTACCTATATCTTTTATCGCTTTTCTGGTTTCTAAATAGAAAATAAGAGATACTTTATGTATATCTTCATTTCGAAAATATTGACGGTTTTCGAGATTTCTAGCATGACAGGTTTTTTTTCCAATATTTGTCACTCAGAATATTTTGAATTATAAAGTTGTGCAAAGTCCAATTGAAATTTATTTTTGGTCAAATATTCTACATTGGTAACTCTCAAACGATATATCTGAAATCAACCTGCGATATACATGTTATGAAAAATCGCTTGCCACATATTGTAAATAAAAATGTACAGAATCTTCCTTATTTCAAATGGAACACCCTGTATATTATAGATCCAGAAGAAGCGCTTAGAAAAGCTCTACAAATGTCATGAAGTATTCCCTATGGCTAAGTTTACTAGTTTTCCTTAAAACAGTGAAAAATGGCAAATATTCAAATTTCTTCGCTATAATCTCAATGAACGACTTTTTTCAAAAATAACCTGTTGGTAGATAAACAAGTTGTGAATCACAACACAACATTCACGTTGTATATTTAAAATAATTTCAATAATCTCCAAATTCGAGCCATATTCTTTCGATTTAAAACACCCTTTCAGCGAATAAAATATTTATTGGAATTTGGAGATTATTGAAATTATTTTGAATATACAACGTACATTTTGTGGTGTAATTCACAACTTGTTTATCTACCAACAGGTTATTTTGGTTATTTTATTTTAATCAATGACTTAAGATGATGTAATCGAATCGTTTCTAATCAATTTAATTCCTTAATCTCTTTTTTTTTGTTTAAATAATTATTATTTGGCTATATCAATTTTTATCTAGTCTCATAAGTTTCAAACTGATAATTGAAGTCTTTTAATCAATAAAGCATCATTTTCTCACATTCAAACGACAACAATAATTATTGAGTATATATACAGGGTGGCGCATTTAAAACAGCCCGTCTGGAGTTATTTCTAATGGTAGGGGGTTTTCTAGAAAATACAGAGACAAGTCGATTTTTTTTTGAGGGGAAACATCCTTTGATGGTTAATTTATGAATGTAACTAAACAGAGTGACAACCCCTTCAATAATTTTAAATGGCGCAGGGGGTCATATGGCACATAATTTTGAAAATATTTAAATTTGTTAAGTTCTACGTTGGAGGCAAAGAAAATCTTGAATGTCTACATAGACGCAGTTGAGACAAATAAAAATAAATAAACGAGAAAACAAATCAGAAACTCAAATTAAATAAACACGACGTTTCGGTCAATCGGATTCCTCGGGGCTTCCTCAAGTGAATAATTTACTTTTCAATTCTTCACGACCCATTTTCATTTCCAATAATACAATCAATTCTTTTAAAAAAATATAATGAAAGTGAGACAGTCTACAAATAACGAACAGTCTCGTCTAGACGCAAACAACGTTGAATGTTCTCATAGTTTATGACCTTCGGAATTTTAATAACTCGTTTAACAGCAGTAAATTTGCATCTTATCACTTCATTAAATAATAAGATAAACAAATATCAGTCATTTAAAATAAAATAACGATAGGAAAGATCCAATTTTGGAACCTTATTTCGTGAAGAGCAAGCACTAAAAAGTTGAATATTATTAGAATCAGTTACCAGGAAGTCTATCGTATGCACTTTGTTATATTATCCGAGATGATAACGGTACAAATCTATTGTTCATTTTGAAATGGAATTTATAACTGCATAGATGCAGTATAAACAGAATTATATAAGGCGACATAATAAATGTATACGGATGGAGATATGATTCAAGGATACTTACATTCCAGAATATACTGACTGATTGACAGTCAGAGTGCTTATACCGATATAGTTCTGTACTCTTGTAGTTATAAAGCTAAAATTTAGCTGATTGACCTGCCCATTTTTTTTAAGGAAAGTACAGGTTCATTAGAGACTTACATTTTAGAATATACTGAATGATGGAGGGGGGTCTGAGTTTTCTGAGTGCTCATGCCGATATACTTTTTTAACTCTTGTAGTTATCCTACAGCTAAAATTTAACTATTATAAATAGCACAGAATAATAGCTTGGAAAGTGGCAAATATCTACTAAACGGATTGAACTGCCCATTTTCAGGACAAGTACAGGTTCATTAGGGACTTACATTTTAGAATATACTGGATGATGGAGGGGGGTCTGAGTTTTCTGAGTGCTCATGCCGATATACTTTTTTAACTCTTGTAGTTATCCTACAGCTAAAATTTAACTATTATAAATAGCACAGAATAATAGCTTGGAAAGTGGCAAATATCTACAAAACGGATTGAGCTGCCCATTTTCAGGACAAGTACAGGTTCATTAGTGATTTACATTTTAGAATATACTGAATGATGGAGGGTCTGAGTTTTTTAAGTGCTCATGCCGATATAGTCTTTTAACCCTTGTAGTTTGTAGTTATCCAGCAAAAATTTAGCTATAATAGATAGTACATGATAGTTACTTGGACAGTAGCCAATATATACAAAACCGATTGACCTTCCCTTTTTTTTTTAGGACAAGTACAGGTACATTAGAAACTTACATTTGAGAATATACTGAATGATGGAGGGTCTCAGTTTTCTAAGTGCTCATGCCGATATACTTTTTTAACTCTTGTAGTTATCCAGCTAAAATTTAGCTATTATAAATAGTACAGCTTAGTTTGAAAAGTGGCAAATATCTACGAAACGGATTGTCCTGCCAATTTTTCAGGACAAGCAGGGGGTCATTAAGATTCCTAAATCCGCCGGAAGGTAACGAAATTTCCATTTAAGTTGTCCGTCATTTTGGAAAATTTGTAATCATAGTTATTTCAACTGCTACTTAACGGATTTTGTTTTTTTTACGTTTTCTATCAAAAGATATTGTTTACAACTTTTATCTGAAGAATTTTTCGATATCCATGAAAAAAAAAGTTTACAATACCAAAAGTCTTAGGAATGTTTCTATTGTATGCCTCTTTTTGATTTCAGCAAATTGGCAGAGGACACTATTTTCAACATTTTGTGTATGATTCGAGAGATATAACAGATCGTTCAAAAACTGAATGTTAATGCTTTTATTTAAAAAGAAAACGAAAAATATACTCTGATACAGTTTTTTTGCTTCGTCATGGATTCAACATTGTCAAGAAAAAATTATAATGACCTAGTACCTACATTATAGTTCCTTCTACTATCATAACTTGTTAATATATCATTTATCGTATCGATTCCAATTTAGGAAGAAATAATAATTATAACAATAATGAAATTTTTTTATTTCCCTTGAAAAGTGACCGATAGAATTTTTACGAATCTGTCAATGTGGCATTCAACAAAGAATATATTTGTACAATTTTTTCACTGGACGAATGCATCGGCGTCATACTCATTCGGATAAAAATTATGGGCACCTGAACAAGTACAGTAATAATCCTACACAATCTATCAGTCTTTTTCCATACAAAATCGAGCATTACGCTATACTTAAAAAATTCACTTGTGAAATCTACCGATATTCACAACAAAAATAACATATTTCCGCACATAAGCGTTCGGAAAATTCCGACACCCTTTTCACAAATCTAGCAACTGTTGTGTTTCAAAAACATCGTTCATTTTTCAACGTGGAACAAATATTTAATATTACACATAAACATGCACAATATCATCGAATAAAGTCACTAACATTGACTGCAGTCTTGTTTATACCAGAATTTCAGATGAAGATACAGTCTTGAGGTTGGCAATTACATACATATAGGTACACAGAGAATTTGGAGGTTATGAGAATGAAGACAACGAACATTTCATGCGTTAAATAGGTTTCACTTCGTAGCAATATTTATACAAAGTGAAAGTTCCTTTATATATTAAAGTTAACATTTCTGTATTTATACCTGTTCTATACTAACTGTTTTTGTTTACTCTGAAAAAAGCACATTTTTTTCGGGAATTTATACGATGAAAGAGTATCATAAACCAATTTAATTTCCTTTTAAAAGTGAAAAAAAAATTGTTCAGTTCATAGTGTATGATAAATATAATAATACGTTGAGAAATTCATTTGAAAAAAGGAATTGTCTTTCATCCTTCAAGGGAGAATGTTAAAAAATTAGACATCCGAACCACACACGACGAAAACACTAACATTCTCCCTTGAAGGATGAATGCGAATATCATATCGTCGAGTTTCATGAAACTAGCTCCGTTGATTTATCAATTTTTCAAGTCCCAACGTATTATATATATATATATATATATATATATATATATATATATATATATATATATATATATATATATATATATATATATATATATATATATATATATATATATATGTATATATAACATCCTTTTTTTATATAATATTTGATGACAAAAGTTTCAAAATATGTTAACCGTTCTGGAAGTGATCCCGGAATTTTCAAATTAATTTCAAAGGTCAAACCTTTAGCCATTGTTAATTCAGTTCATTGTTACCTCAGTATTACTTAAATTTATAAGATCGTTATTGTGAATGCAACTGTATTATCTTTATTGTGTATACCTAATAGGTTTTTTGCGATATTGGTGGTCCGCCAGAGCCAAAAGAAGGACCGAAACCCACATAAAACAGTTGGCCAATAACAGCGTGGTTAGCGAGATATGACAAATATAACTGACGACTACCTATCAGGTGTTGAATTAAACAATGTTCATAATATAATGTATGTTTAAATGTCGTAAATTAATTGTTACCATTAGGCGCACGAATTTATTTGTCTGCTTTAAATTATTTTTCAAGGCGATCCACGGTCCACGCTTTTCATGGGGGGCAAAGAATACACTGGATAGTCCCCACCAAAGTAGGGGTCGGTAGTGGTCAACTAATAGTTCAGTTTCTGGAAAAATTTTCACTGCATCAAATCAGTTTTAAAATAAAAAAGATTTTTACTTGTAATAATCTTGAGAACACAAAGAAACCTCAATGCCTCTAACATTATATAATTTGAGTGGAATTCAAGCAGCGACCAATTTTTAAAATATGTTGCATCGAGTTATCGGCGGAAAGTTGATAAATTTTATATCATACCTACCAAGCATTTTTCAAGACTTAAGGGATAAAGAAATGTCACTACCTATTTCTTACTGTCCACTATTTCAAATTAGAATAAATTTGTTATTATAAGAGAAATTTTGTGAAATAAAATTTCGAATATCCATTTATTTCCGAAAGTTGAACTAAAAAAATTAAAACGATCACTACAAAAATGAATCAAATCAATAGTCAAAAATTAACCTGTTTTTTTTCACGGTCCAACTGTAATATATCAATTCGCTAATCTCAAATAATTCCAACAAATAATATTATCGAGAAAACAACTATCTCAGTTTTAGTTCTATAATAAGAATATTATTGTTCTTCGAGATCAAACGGTCTGACCTAAGTGAAAACTTGAAAACAACTAAATGGATAATCAACTTTTACAAAACTCGGAAAGAGAAATGTATAAAATATTCTACTAGGAAAACAATAGAAACAACGAACTACAATAATTGCTATTTCACAATTTACGATATTCAACTTGCAAATATAGATATTCTGTATTCAGTGATCCAATTTTTTTTCAATTAAAGTTATATGTCGCATTTATAATAATTATACTTATCCTAATTAAATAATTTTATATTCATTTATTTTGAAAGGGAAGATTCACATCAATCCAGAGCAATAGTAAATTAGGCGGCACTGAAAAATAGTGCCTCCTACTAGCCTAGTGGAGTACCGGTGTCATTTTCTCCAATTTCACAAAATAAATGGGGGAATTCAGCGAATAATTATGGCTTATTTTTTTATATTACCAAAGATACATGAACTAGGAATAAATTAAGCGCAATGTGCTGGTTGAAAACGTTTCGGAAAATGGCTAAATTAAGGAATTAACGACATAATTTTTATCAAATTCTTTTGCCTTTTTGAAAAATATTTTAAGTTTGGATTATTTTTTAACCTTATATCGAATTTTTTAATTTTGATAGTTTAAAATTATAACAGAATGCATTAGCTAGTACTTTGTAGAAAAGTCGTAGTTTACCTAAATATCGCCTTAACCTGAATTCAAGCATCAGTAATGGTAAAATACATATTTCTGTCCTGATAGAATACTCAAAGAGAAAATTCTTGAGATTTTCGAACGGCCAAACTCCAAATTTGGAGATTCGCGAGTGCTCAAAGTTGTTTAGAAACAATCTAAATTTTCATATTTTCTCATGGAGATGTATGTATTAACAAATTTTCGGCCCTCGTTGTCGAGTTTAAAATATTCACGTTCGATACCAGTTTTATGGCGTCCATGTTTAATTCTTAAAAAAAGATTAACAGGAAAATGTTTTATTTTAAGTCATTCTACAAAAAAAAAAACCGGAAAACTGGGAAGTTCCGTACATGTGCACTTTAGGCATTACAGAATACGGCTTGCACGACTCCTTTTGAGCATCTTATCTGTATCACCCAGTATATATTGATTTATTTAGTTTAGTGCCGCCCAATGAAAATTCCTTAAAATATGCTCTACATTGTCTACATCAAACATGTTAAACTTGTTTTTTTGTATGTACTTATAACAGTTTGCGGTTTTGATTCAATCAAGTCCTGATATAATGGCAACATTTTACTTCGATGATTTCATTATTAAAAAGGAATTATATGTAAATAATATTTAAATTGCTGCACTTCAATGCAGCTACATTTTTTATTACGCGACTTCCTGATCTCAAGGACGTAGAAATTACTAGGCAGGTAACGCTTATTGCATTTCATAGCAACTGCCTTCACTCTACAGAATACCCTTTGAAATTATTGCAATACAAAGGTTGGTAAAAACCAGTCAAATTATGCTCGCATTGATTGAAATTACTCACTTAAATTTCATTATTTCTCAGTAACTATTAATATTCGCAATTACAATATGAAATTTAAATTAATTCCTTCAATGAAGGGATCTTTCAAATAATTATGCGAAAATAGATTCCACATCAACAAATTAATTAGCTTACGACGATGGCAGGAGATATATTATTCATCAACTGATTACATTTGAAAACAGGTTTTATATTATTCTCCCAGAAAATAATATATATTATATACTTTTTGGAAATGTTCATCTAGATCAGGAGTTCTCAACCTTTTAGGTCCTACCACCCCCTAATTTGATCGAGTATTTTTTTTAATATTATATTAATCAAATCCTTCAAATTCAGACAATAAAATTGACTGTCAACAATGCTTGTGTCGATAAATTTGGGATAAATATTAAAAAGGAATGCCCACAACTATCCAGAGCACCCTTGAACATTCGGATACCATTTGCCACAGCCTAAACCGTGAACAAGGATTTTTCAATCCAAATATTTAAAAACTGGAGAATTCCAAACAAGTTCAAGTGTCACATAAATTAAACTGAAAAAAGCTGTAAAAGTTAATTTTTGTTGCACATTTTTCAAATAAATAACTTAATATTATCTGTTTTATTTTTTCCCTCCGTCCTTCTCAACAATACTATACAAGTAAAATCCAAGAAGCAGAAATTCACTTGAATTTAGAGGAATACATTGAATTACTTACTACCCCTGATAGAATGTAAAAGGTTTGAACGTTCTTCCTCATAATGCCATTTATTCCTTCTGTGTATCTTATGAAGAATATAGTGATTGATTAACTGCTGACAATAGCAAATTTAGTTCTTTTCAACAGAAAATATGATGTACGTTTTCCGCGCCTAGAATTTGGTCTCTATTAGTTTGGTCACTTACGTTTCATGTTGATATTGTAAATTTTTTAAAACCAATTTTCATCTCTCCCTGGAGATATTATATATATATATATATATATATATATATATATATATATATATATATATATATATATATATATATATATATATATATATATATAATTTCACATATTTTACTTCATAAAAAAATTATATACAGTACATGCAATAAATAGTTTCTCCTTGTTAATGTGAAACTTTTACGAGGTTTGAAGGCTGTCTTTTGTACACTGCACCTCATTATATGAATAAGATCCAGGATATTTGGGACATTTCGCCATATTCATTCAAAATTAAGATAAAAGAAATGCTTTTGAAGAAGGAAAGTTCTACTGACAAATGGTGTCTACTGGTGAATATGTGATTTGTATACATGTACATTTTGTAATTACATGTCAGATTTGATATGAGGGTCGGTGGAAGATCAGGAAACTGAATCGATCCCAATTGTGTTAATTATCATTATGTATTACTTTTTCACAATAAACATTATTATTATTATACCTCAATTTTTTAAAAAAGGTCTCTGTATTGGATTTTTTTCTGAAATGGTTAAGTAGGTTTGATATTCTGTCAAATTCATAAATAATAAATCAGATACTGCACTAGTAATTTTAACATGTTCACGTCTATGCACCTTCACTATTTATTCAAAATATAATGGACAATTTGACAATTGCTGATATCATATCAATAACTTTTCTGTTAAGGAAACTCAATTTGCAATAAATCTTAAATTTGTTAAAAATGTCAGGTAAAAACATGTAATTACAAATAATGTAACGGAGAATGTTCATTTTAATATATTTCAAAAAACTTAAAATTTTTCAGACAAACTGGTTGACAGCAAGGTACATACCAAAGATTCTATTTTTGCTGACTTCTTCAATATGTACGATTAGTTCTTTCTTTGAGACTATGATTAATATGTAACATCAGAATAAATATAAATTTTATTTCCGATTTTTCAGTTGATATATATATTTTCCATATGCCAATCATTATAACAGATTCCAAGAGGTGGTAGGCCTTTTAATTAGTACAATGAACAGTTGATTCAGCAGGACAATATGCATTGTAACTTACTACATATTTTATAATCTTGAATAAGAATGAAGTTATAAGATATTTGGTTCAGATTATGGGCATTTTTCTTGAGTTATTCAATGCTTCAATAGTAGGTTTTGAGACTGGGATTGTCAAAAACTATAGCGATTTTCGTTTCTGTCTTTTTACTTCCAAAACATTTATGAACATTTAGAACTTTATGTAATAGTCTTATATATGAATATATAGGTATATATATATATATATATATATATATATATATATATATATATATATATATATATATATTATATATATATATATATAACATGTACATTTTCTCAGAGTAAAATCTCATTTAGCTTGAGTCACAAGTATAAAAATAATTTTTAGTCCTATTTTTCCTCAAGTAACGATAAAACTGAAAAATCTTTTTGTGTGATTCTTGGTTAGTTTCTTACTTGTATGCTAAAAATGAAAAATTTTCCATTCAAAATAACTGAATTCAGTTTTTTGTAGACCACCTTGATTGGAAGCAAATGTTAAATAAAATAGAAAAACATCAGAAATTCAACTTTTCTCACAAGATAAATGAAACAATCACGTACTTTTCATTCTATGCCTGAGACTGTGAGACCACATGTAGGTATTAATCTTTCAATTAATCGAGAATGAATCCAATCGTTAATATTTTCCATTCCTTTACTGAAATTTTGCTACAGATTTATTTGTAGATATACATATTTTGAATGGGAAATAATTCAATATCTCAAAAGGAATTTTGGTAGATATTAGGTAGATACCTACCATTTATCTGCTTTTTCTCAATTATGCTTTCCTCAAAACATCAATTTTCATTGAATTTCTCAGACACTAACTCACAATTATTTATGCTCCATTATGTTAATTGTTAGCTTGTACAACTTCGTAAATTACTTCATTTTTGATCCCTGCCTTTTTTGTAGATGGTGGTGCATCAGGAAAGACCATAGGGGTGCTGCCAATTGAATACATTGAAGATAAGCTCTTATGACGCTTAAGAGATAGATCGGCATCTGGATCAGTACTGGGCGGCCGCTTCATTACAGTCTTTATAGTACCATGGTAATTATCAGTAGAAATTTCAGTCGAATGGGCATCGCAGTCTTTTTTCTCATTAACGTAGTGCAGTTTGGGGCTTGGTGTTGAGCAAATATCAGACCCTGGTGATGGTAAGTTCCTAATAAGTTGCATTACAGCTTGCTCAACATTCTTCGGATCTTCCACAGATTCGATGCTCAGGTGCGAATCAGGGCTAGATGGTATCATAGTATTTGAATTGACATATGCAGAGAATCTCCGTTTCATATCTTCATTCAATCTACTTCCTTCCTTTTCATCCATCAAAGTATTTATGCAGATGAAACTTTCAACTGTACCCTGACTGTCAACCTCTAGAAAACCATTTGTTTTTAAATAGATAAATTTACTGTTTCTTGAAAGTAATCTATAGCATGAGGAACCCTTAGTTTCTCCTCGATCATACATTTGTCTTAAAGCTACAATCACAAAATGTACATCATCTTTATGCATAAATTTGAAAGCAGACATTCCAGACACCTCATCTGTCATATAACCAGCAATCAGAGATATTCTATGGTCACAGTTTATAATTCGTCCATCAACTAGATGCCGTGTAATATACTCATCCTTAGAAGCATCTAACAGCTTATTTGAAATTGGTTCAGGTCGGTTTACTCTAATAAAGAGAACCAAAATATCATTATTTGCACTATTAATTGTAGCAACCTCATTTGAAGTCGATGTGTTTTGATTAAAATCATGTTGTTGTGTGGCACAAGGCCGATGGATACCCATAACTCTAACACACTCAAATACAGGTACTTCTGATTTAGGACCAGCTCTTTTTAGAGATATTGTGAAGTATTTACGCCAGCTATTTTCAAGGTCACCACTAGAAGTCAGGTACGTTCTTAATTTAGTATGATCAGTTTGTGAGGTTATGTTATAAAGGGATTGGCCCATCAGATCTGTTTGCAAATAACCCAGTAGATTTTCTACTGTGTGAGAAACAAATATGATCTTTCCACTTACAGTGACGATTAACATGAAACCACCCAACTCAGTGCAGACAATTTGCTCTAATAAGTATTGGTCAATCTGTTTTGGCATTTCTACTTGGGGATTACTCTTCAACAAAGTTTGATTAATTCTAAGATGTGTTGCGGTCAGTCTTAATATGCTTGTTTTGTCCATTTTCTTAGCACTGCTTGCCACCATAGGGACTAAAGTAGCAAGTTCCCCAATATAAGAATTAAGTTTGTCCCTCCTCATTTTTTCTGCACGATTTCTCATTTCCCTGCTGCTATTGCAGGGAGGATCTTGTATATGACACGGAATTGACATTTTTGCACTATCTGGGTAATTGTCCTTATGTGACACTAACATATTTGTATCAAACTTAAAATTGAACTGTATATTCTGAGCACCTTCAGTTCAAATCATTCTTATGCTCTAAACTTTTGTAATTATACTTCATAGGTATAATGATCTTGAGTAGGCCGAACATGAGCACAATTGAGTATAAAACTAATCACAAATGGTATAACACAGTTCAGAGCAATATAAACAGGATAAGGTATCAGTGAAGTAGATCCAAAAGGAGCAAACCATAATCCTCTTCTTGTTGCATCTCTTATGTGATGACTGGAAAACGCTACCAGAATGATCAGGGCATTCAGTTTCCAAGTGACACTTTTCAAATAGTCACCAACTATGAGAACACATGAAAAAATCACTACTGGTACACTGGAACAATGAAGAAATGGTCGCTGCTTCAAATTAGTGGCATCCTGTAAAGAGACATTCTAATCAAGAATGTTTCAAAACAAACAATATTATCTAGTACCTTTAGACTCAGAGACTTGGCACTTAAAAAATGATCAACATCAATAACTGAGGCGATAACAGCGCACAAGAGTATTTGAAATAAGCATCCAGTATTATTTAGTATGAAAGTTGTATTAATGCATACGATTAACCAAGAGATCCCACCGATTAAAAAGTGAGTTGAGTTATCGACGATAGCCTTGAATGCATGCTTTTCATGGTTTCTAGAAACTAAATGGTCTCCAAGCAGACTTACAGCAACTAATAAAGCGACTGCACAGAACGAATGTGTCCGCCGAATGAAGAACTGTTCATATTTCTTCATACAGAACTTCAAACATTTAAATATTATTGTAACAAAATATTATTTTTCCATAAATTCTTATTTTTGACGTAAAAGATACGACGCATAAAGACAATTGTCTTATTTGTCTTCTGTCGAATGTAATATTGAAAGTACGTCAAAAGTCAAATAAAATAATATATTCTCAGCCTTTCAGAGTTGCCAACATAAACATTTCATTAGGCAGTTAGTTAGTATATTTTTCATTTGAATTTTGTTTGGACATCGCCATGTTTACTGCAACTGCATTGAAATTTTGTTTTAAGTATAGTTTGAAATGTGGCTTATATAAAATGAAAATGTGAATTTCTAGGTTGCATTTCAAAGCATTTTCTTGCAGAATTTTATGTTAGAAATAATATAATATAAGCTCTAGAATCAATTTTTTTTGTGTAAAACATGGTAAAAATAATTTATATAGATTCTAGTAAATATTAGTTAATAATTAATTATAACATATCTCTTATTTCAATGCAGATTGCATATTCTTTTATGTAATAGTATTATATATACATTAACTTGTGCAGCATAGTTTCGAATAAGAAAGAGGTTATGAAAAAGAATATCGATTACTGTACTGTTGGCTGAATAGCATTGAAGCTGGTCTATTCGAAGAAAAATAAAAATTAGTTCATCCTCTCTGGTCTCTGACGAGTTATAACGTAACCTCAATTTGACGTATTTATCATAAACATACACATACAAAGGCACATAAACAAATAAAATAATTATGAATGACCAAATTATTAATGAACTGGAAAGCGCATCCAGAATCATAGTGGTAAATATCTTTGTCATTATTATATCAATTTTAATTGAATCGATTTTGATTATTTCAGGCTCCCCCCAACCTGGTTTCCAATGAAGAAAGGCGCAAAGCGGAGGAGGTTATACTCAGTTTCAGAAAATCCAAATCCCCATTTGCAATTTGTAGACAGATTTTGGAGAATTCTAAGGTAGATTACTTACTGTTTGAGTCAGCAGAAGTGATAAAAAGAGCTCTTATCAGAGAATGGAATTTTCTACCATCTTCAGACAAAGAATCGCTTGGCGAATACCTACTGAAGCTCGTCATTATGAGAGACATACCGTCGTTTGTTAGAGACAGAATACTTCAGGTTATATGCATAATGGTGAAGCGTGCCAGTGCTGATGATGGTGGAAGGCAGAGAACCAATATTCTGAATGAAGTAGAAAGTTTGATTCTTAATGCAGAACACCCTAAGGTAAGTAAGAAGGTTTATTTTTGTTTCTGGCTAGATATTCTTGAAATATATCATTTATATATACTATATATATATATATATATATAAATATATATATATATATATATAATATATATATATATATATATATATATATATATATATATATATATTTTAATATAAATACTTGTTTAGATTCAAAAGGTTCCAAATTATATTAACTAAAAATTTTATTTGATTTTTGTATACAATATAATTTCTTGATCATTGATGTTACTATATTTTTGCATTAATGTATGACCAACAAATGATTAGCACCATCAAATATAAAATGGCATCAGCGGATACATAATTAAACTTCAAAAAAAAAATTCTTTTCACATTTATGTAAGTAATTTTTCACTACATATTTTGAAATGAATATATCTGAATGATTATTGAATTTTTTCTGTTAGAAAATATTGGGTTGCCAGCTGATAATTATTCTGATGCAAGAGTATGCGAATACTGTTAAATCTACAGATGTGGGACTAGCATGGGAGGTACATTTCAAAGCCAAAAAGCAGTTTGAGAATACAGATTTGAAGAGGATATTCAGTTTCACATTACATCTGTTGTCTAAGATTATAGAGAACGAAGTACCATATGATTCCAACATTGCACAGTTGACTAAATGCTTCTTGCAAATAGTTGAGCATGTGCTGACATGGGGGTACATCTCACCAATGCATATCCTTTTATACAAAAACAACTTTCCTAGGGTTGTGAATAGGTAATAATTTTAATGAGATTTATTCATTTATTTTCAAATAAAATAGTGTATCTCCTGATTATTGACTTCTGTTCATTTATGAAGGCATGCCTTTGTTTATAGCAGTTGTCGATAAGTTAACTCATCTGCAATAATATTGTGGGAGATTTAACTTGTTTGTATTATTCAAAAAAGTTTTTGCTATCTTTTCTGCAAAACACACGTTTTGTTCATATACGAAAATGAGATTAACTTTTCGTAGATGGTTAACTATGTGTGGATTTTTTGTGTTTGTTTCGAATGCAGTTTTTTTGAGAGAGAAAACTTATTCCTGGGAGGTACACTAACTATAATTCTACCTATCCAACAATGTTTCCTATCTTCCTTAACGCCGCGCACTTCCCAAAAGGCTGATTGGTATCTACGAGTCTACGTATGAAGCGGACGAGTCGCCCGCCCTATGTCTCAACAACGCGTTGTCCGAAATCGTGCTCGCCCCTGATTTCCTGCCACTGATGTTCCAGATATATTGGAAAGTTCGTTACTCGGACGATATGGCGCACCACGCGCTATCCAGTCTCGTGCAGTTGGCCTCCCTTAGCGGAGGCATCCTCTTGCGAAAGAAGACCTTCAGTGATAAGGACCGGTTAAGGTATCTGACAGTTTACTTGGAGAATTTCTCGAAACTTATATCCAGGTGAGCGAGATTTGTTTATTTACTGGTAAATTATTATGCTACTCCATAGTGAATTCAAAGAAAGTAATCCCAATTTTATTTTGGATTTCTGTGGTATGTGCCGTGTCAGAAATTATAGAGTTGAATATAAAAAAGCGTATGATTGTATATATTGCTGGTTCTGTTAGGTTTGATAGGTATCAGTATGGATTTCAGGTACATAGCAATACTACGAGCGCCACAATGGACTTTGTCGATTACGTCTCCGCTGTCCTAGATGATAAAAATTACGTTATAGCAGTTTTCGTTGATTTACGGAAAGCTTTTGATGTAGTGGATCACGCTATATTACTCGGCAAGTTGGAGAACATGGGAATAAGAGGAAGAGTCCACTCTCTTATTAAAACATACCTCCTAAACAGACGGCAATTTACAGTGGTAAAGGAGAGTTCTAGTGAGACTATTGACACCAAGTCGGGAGTACCTCAGGGTTCGGTATTAGGACCTCTTTTATATACCTTACATGTTCTATCATTGAGGGCCGCTGGACTTCGGGGTAGATATTTCGAATTTGCTATTGATACTGTGTTGGTCTATGAAGGCATTGAGGTAACCCAGTTACAAATAACGGTTAATAAAGATTTAGAACAATATCATGCATGGCTAATTAAGAACAGACTACAGCTTAATACAAGTAAGACAACATATATGATTTTCAGACAAAAAAATGAAAGTTTACAAAACATCACAATAAAGATAGCAGGGGAGGTAGTTGGCGAAGTTGGGAAGGTGAAATACCTTGGGCTTGTATTGGACGAACGATTGAACTGGAGTGAACACATCAAACACATAGAAAACAAAATATCACCCATGGTTGGTGCCATTTATCGATGTAGAGATTACATGCGAACATCATGCTTGTATCTAGTCTACAATGCATAGGTATTTTCTGTCTATATTCAGATACTTGATTCCGTTGTGGGGAACGTACCGATAAACAATGTTCAACAAAATTGAAATACTGCAAAACAAAGTTGTAAAGATTTTATTTAGATTTCAGTACACTACATCATCACAAGTAATATATGACCAAACTAACATTCTACCCATTTCACAAGTATTACAGATTGAACAGAGTAAATATACATACAGTAAATCAAGGAAAGTTTTAAGTGTAATACTTCTTTTAACTTAGTGAATCAACAACAGGACTATAATACACATACGCCCTCAAATATCTTTCTGGAACCAGTGAGAACAAATATTGGCCTCAGAAACCTCATAATACAAAGCATGGAAACCAACTCCTTACCATAGAACATCACGGACAGTGCAAATATGAATTCATTTAAAAGGATAATCCGAAAGGCGTATACTGATGAAAAGTGAAGAAGAAAATATATTAATAGACTCAGTTCAGTACAGCCCATTCGCGCATCGTGTTTTATTTTATTTATTTATTTCATATATATTTTTTTAATTTTTGTATTTGGGTATGTTAGATGGGATGAAAAATGTGAGTGTATTGTGTGGGTTTTTTCAAAGATACTGTTTCCGAGACCAGCACATTTGCTGATTTGGATAATTTAGTTTTCAGTGTAATGCAGACTACTTTAATTACTGAATTGTATATTGATTGTTATTGAGGCATTATATGTGAATAAAGTACTTAAAAAAAAATAAAAAATTTAAAAAGCGCGTGTGCAGCAGAGCTAAGGTCGTATTTTCCACTAATTCATTTCTTTTCTACATACACATTTCTTAAGCTCCTAAGTTAATTTCGAGGAGCTGAAGGGATGCACCAATTATTACTGTCCACATATTTTGCTACTGGTTTAAAAACCACTCACGGTTTACTTTTGATACAGTGCAATAGTCAATTATTTTTGGGGGAAAGTACGGCTAAAAACATTAACATCTTCAACTTATAGTAGATCATGCATATCATATAAGTTAAATCTTCAGTGAAAACTTACTTCATTGCTGAACTTACAGTTCAGCATTAAAGTGTATTATTTTAGTTGTTTATTTCTGATCAAGCTGTTTTGTCTAATATTTAATATTTCTGATAATTGTTTTTTGTATGAATTTATTTTTGTTTTTGGATTTTTTGTTGATGAGGAGATTTTGTAATTTGTTTTAAAGGCTCCTGTACCAGTTTGAATTCAAAACTGTTTTGGAGTCTGTGATAAATAAATTATTATATATATATATATATATATATATATATATATATATATATATATATATATATATATATATAATATATATATATATATATTATATATATATATATATATATATATATATATATATATTATAGAGCCTTTGAGAACTCTTTTGAGGTACTGCCTTGTCATTTGGGGTGGTGGTTCAAATTGTGATAAGATTTTTGTGATTCAAAAATATGCTTAAGAGTAATGATAGGTTTGCGATATCGAGAGTCTTGCAGAGGCCATTTCAGGAAACATAACATTCTCACTTTTCCTGGTCTGTATATCTTAGAATGTTTTCTCTTCGTGAGAAGAAATGCTCACTATTTTGATGATCATATAAACAGAAATGAGACAAGACGCATTTTTCCTTTTCACTTTCCTAGGCATGGCCTGACATTAACGGAAAAAAACACAAAATATATGTTTATCAGGCTTTACAATATCTTACCTAAGTTTTTGATTAATGTTGTATGTTTTAATAAATTCAAATCTGAAATTCACAAAATGCTTGTTGATGTTGAACCTTATTCGATAAATGAATTTTTGGAATATCGTTTTATAAATTGTTAAGTTATGATTTGTAGTTATGTTTTTGGCATTTGTTTGTGACGGATACTCTTTTCTTTGTAAATTCAATGATTTTGATAATAAATATTATTATTATTATTATATTGTTATTACCCTAGTCCTAACCAGTTTGCCTAAAATATATACATAATTTTCTAATATTTTTTTCAGTATAACAATCAAAAATAAGGAATCATTAGGCATATCAAACATTGTAAGAAAATTGTCCCTGTTCTTTATATCTGACATCACGAAGATTGATCAACAGATCCAGGTGACATTTCTTGATGAAATCACCTTGTTGACTTGTAACTTCTGTGAAGGTGCTGCGATGGAAGAATGTGTAAGTGACTAGTCTAGTTTTCATTTTAGTCGAAAATTTGTATATTAAATGAGGTTCGTAGGAATCAGTAGATTAATAATAAGCACTTCTGTACATAATGTCGACTCTAAATTCCTCTATAATTTCATAAGTATTAGCTTAGTAGACATCAAAACTTCATAATTTATGAATGTGAAAAGTTCTTTGGTACATTGAAACTTGGACCCAAATAATTGTGTTTGGATTATTGCACTATCTGGTGTATTACAAATGGAAAATTACTAATAAGAAAAAAAAACAAATTCTATATCTAAATTCCTTTATTTATGTAGCCAATTTAATTTTGGGAGTATTACGAATTCGTTGAATCTAATTTTTCAATTATGTGTTACAAGAGCTCGGACGAAAATAAGTATTTCAACGATTCGTTAAGTAACATGCTGGAGGCATGGACCACTTTACTCTTTGAATACGGCAAGGAGCAGTCGAAGAAATTGATGCGCGAGCACGCTATACGCATCTTCAACAAGTATTTGCAATGT
>JARQZK010000750.1:590000-675000 GCA_030704885.1 Cynegetis impunctata
ATTCAGAGATTGAAACACACTTTTGATAATATTATTATTCATAACTTCATAAAGAAATAAAAAAAACTAACTTTTCACAGGTTGGAATAAAAATCTATTAAGTAATAAACGCGTTTCGTCATAACATTGACTTCATCTCGTACTAAACTATGGTATTACAAAACAATTTATTTATACGAAAATTGAATATAACAGAGGGATTCCTAGAGAAACTAAATAACAATAAGCAATTCATTCAGAGCTTTTAGTAGGTACATTGAACAGGTTAAGGAGAGGAGAAGGATTTACTTCAATCTGGTCGTTAACTAAGTTTCCGGAATTTTTATATTTATTGATGTATAGGGATTCCCAACAGTTGGTTTTATGGAGACTATTTTCTAACTGTAATATATGATAATTGTGATTAAAGGTATGGTTTTCTTGAATAAGATGGCACGCATAATTAGAGTCAGTTTTCTGCTTAATATAGCTACGTTGGTGTTCGTGTATTAGAGTTTTGAAATTTCTAATTGTACGTCCTATATAGAATCTATAGCTATATTAAGCAGAAAACTGACTCTAATTATGCGTGCCATCTTATTCAAGAAAACCATACCTCTAATCACAATTATAATATATTACAGTTAGAAAATATTCTCCACAAAACCAACTGTTGGGAATCCCTATACATCAATAAATATAAAAATTCCGGAAACCTAGTTAACGACCAGATTGAAGTAAACCCTTCTCCTCTCCTTAATCTGTTCAATGTACCTACTAATAGCTCTGAATGAATTGCTTATTGTTATTTAGTTTCTCTGGGGTTTCGAATTTGAATATCCTATCCCGTCTCATTCAAAAATTGGGAACAAAACTTCTCTTATGAAATCATATGTATTTTATCGATATCCGTTGGAATTTTTAAAATCGGACCAGATCCCAACTTTTTTTCTTGAAACTTTAGCTTCGCCTCGGGGTAAAAACGCTATATTTTTTATTCTTCGTTGGGAAAAATTGGGAATTAAAATTCCCTAATGAAATCATATGTGTTTTATCGATATCCGTTGGAATTTTTAAAATCGGGCCAGATCCCAACTTTTTGTCGTGAGACTATAACCCCTTCAGCTTCGCCTCGGGGTAAAAATATATCAATTTATATTACCATTATTTTAATCAATAATAATGTTGAATTGAATTGGCATTTACTTGGCGAAAGTTCATATTCATAACTTTATAAAGAAATAAAAAAACTAACTTTTCACAGGTTGGAATAAAAATCTATTGAGTAAACGCGTTTCGTCATAACATTGACTTCATCTCGTACTAAACTATGGTATTACAAAACAATCTATTTATACGAAAATTGAATATAACTGAGGGGTTATAGTCTCACGACAAAAAGTTGGGATCTGGCCCGATTTTAAAAATTCCAACGGATATCGATAAAACACATATGATTTCATTAGGGAATTTTAATTCCCAATTTTTCCCAACGAAGAATAAAAAAATATAGCGTTTTTACCCCGAGGCGAAGCTAAAGTTTCAAGAAAAAAAGTTGGGATCTGGCCCGATTTTTAAAATTCCAACGGATATCGATAAAATACATATGATTTCATAAGAGAAGTTTTGTTCCCAATTTTCCCCAACGAATAATAAAAAATTATAGCGTTTTTTAGAGAGACATTACGACATGCGCATGCTCCAATGTCGATATGTACGAAGTCCTACAAAACATGCGTCGAAGTGCTCTGTGTGCCACGGTAACCAAGCGACGTTGATAGCTTCAGCTTGATTCTGCGTCTGTGTCTGCTTCCAATCTTATCAATTTGATTAATAATTTGCAGCAAAATGAGACGGGATAGGATATTCAAATTCGACAGTCAATCAAAGATTTTTTTTGCTAAATTTTCACGGATTTTATTCGTAATATCGACTTATTAATACATTTATTGCAATTTTACTTTATTTCAGTCGTAAAATCGACTTTCATTGTTATTTAATTTATATAATACATTCAAAAAATATTGACGACATGCACATGCGCCGAGGGGTTTTATCATTCCTAGTGCTACGCAGTAGGATGTCATTTATTTTATTTTTATGAATATGGCAAAGCTATTTTAAAAGATTTTCATGTAATAGATGGACATCAGATAATTTTTTAAACTTCAATAGCTTGATATTTTGAATGCTTTATTGTGCCACAAAGAAAGTATAGCTGCTAACATAAATTCTAATTCTGTATAAATTAATGAGATAAAGTACTGGTTTGCGGAACATTCAGAGCGTTAATAAAAAATGAAGTGTCAATTGTAGTATTTGACGCAGAGAACCATAATATAGATCTGCTGCACGCAACAGCTCCAAGTTGTACTGATTGAATCAATTGTTATCATAAGAATACCTTAAGATGAATAATGAGCATGACCAGCTAACGACTACTTCACTAAAAGGTGTTTTGGGGATTCCGGTGAAGTCAACGACTAAGCAAACGTTTGTTTATTTTATATTAGGTATATATATTTTACATACAGAATCATCAATACAAAGTTCAATTAAAAGTTGGTCAAACTATTGCATTGAATTATTATTTAATATATGTTAAGAAGAATCTGTCTAAGATTGGATACTTTTAGACATATTAATTGGGAGATGATTCCAATCTTTCAGTAAATAATAAGATTTGTCAATTTCAGAGGAGCCCAATTCTAGTTGGGGCAGTTGGGAAAGATACTGAAGGGGCCAATTTTGTGATCAACTTTATTCTCTCCAAAGTCCAGTCGAACATATGTCACTTTCATACAGAACCAGTTCTTCTCAGGGACACGGTGAATTTGTTCGCTGACATCGTTTGCGTTAAGCAGAAGTGAGTATTATTGATTATCATTAATGCCCAAAATAGTATTGGAAATGTGATACACACCTTTATTCATGAATCAGTTATTCTAAATGAATTGAGGTGAGATTTTCATCTATCTCTCATATATAATTGACGAAATTATTTATTATCGAAATGCTCTTACGAAAATAGTATAATGAAAATCACCAAAATATAGAATTATTTCAATCAACTGGGTTAAGCGAAGATATATTTTAGAAAACATTGGACTGTTTTGTTCTTGGCTGGCCAGAGGTAGATAACAAGGGTAATTATTTTATATTCCAGGTCTCAGTACATAATAAAGACGGAAGGCCTTTGGAATCTGATCAATATGCAGAAGGACCTTAAACCAGGCCACCTCCCTCCCGAAATCCGCAGAGGTCTCTATAGGGGCTTCGTTCTGTCCGGCACTTCTCTTCAGGATCCCGAAGAGATGGTCAAGTTCTACGAGCAGGTTCTAGGGCCGGTCCAGACCCGTTTTGTCGCCCTCTCCAAGAGCAGCAACTCTGCTTTCCATCACGAAGCTGCGCAGAGGGAAGTGATCGATTTGCTCGAGTGCCTCATCGGCATCGCCAAAGGAGCGCAGATGTCCAGCGTTCAGATCCTCTTCAAATTCGTGGCGCCCATCCTGTTCGAATTGTCGCAGCTGCTCGGCATCTGCAACAACTACCAGGTGATCGTGCAGCTGATACTCGAGCTGTTCGGACAGGTGGCGAAGAACATGCTGTGTTACCTAAGCCACCTCGATAGCAAACGGCTGTATGAGAGCTCGCTGTCGGTGGTTCAGGTGTATGCGAAATGCAACGCGAACAGGCTCAGCGCAGAGAGCTTCGCAGAAGAGAGCAGCTTGCAGGATTTGGCGTTGGTGTTGGATCTCTTAACGTTCATCTTATCCAAGGACTGCCTGGACTTGTCTCCTGGTCTTCCAGAGGAAGACATCACAGTCACCGCTTCCGACGTTTCCTTATTTGGATTGAATTTCATAATGCCGCTCATGACTATGGATCTTCTGAAGTACCCGAGTTTGTGTTCCCAATATTACAGGTTGCTGTTGCTCATTAACGATATATTCCCTGAGAAGATCTGCGCCTTACCGGTAGATCTGCTAGGACAGCTGTTACATTCTGTCAAGATCGGTTTAACCCATTTTGGCGCTGATATAACACAGGCCTCACTGGATTTCATTCACGGTATGGGTTGCTACATCTACAAACACAACGCGGGGAACTCCTCCATATACGGCCTCCTCAAACCGTTCCTGAAATTATTGCTAGACTTGACGTTATCTCATCAGATGAATTCCGACTTAATGAGCACTGCAAGCGTAAGCATCTATGCGTTGATATGTTGCTACAGAGACGAGTACAACGGTTTAGTCCAGACTTTAGTGCAGGGACAGCAGGACCCATTGACTGCCGATAGGTTATCGGCCGCTTTTGACACGTTAACGTGCGCCGTAGAATTCAACTGCGAAAGACAATCGAAACTAAAGTTTAGAAACAATTTCGATAGGTTTATTGCGACTGTGCACGGATTTTTGCTTGTGAAGTAGCACTTTAGTTGTCAGAAGATTTGTTTTTTATTAAGGCTGTTAAAGAAATCGGTTTCGATTTCCATTTTCGGAATATTTTACGAATTGATAGAGAGTTATAGTTGATGAAACGAAGGCATCCGTCTGTGAATATTTAAGTGGTTGTCGAGAAACCTTTCATTCTCGAGAAATGAAAAAAAGACTGATAAACCTTTCGTGAAAATCCCAGTTATGATCGCTTGGATGTTTACAAATATAAAAAAGCTTTTTGTTTTCTGGTTCTAGAAGTTTCAAATGTTCTCTAAGAATTACATTTGTATGTCGAAGATTTGATGATTGCTTCAATGAAGTTTTCTCATTTCCGGAATGTCTCACACAATAGCTTTTGTTCAAACTCATAGCAAAGTTTCAGAATTTTTTTCCTTTTAAATTCAATTTCCAAATTTATGAAAATCTATGACTTCAGATGTACTTAAATTGTTTCAGTTTATTTTATTTTCTGATTTTGGTGATAAAGAGCTTATCCGTAGAGATTTTTCTATTATCTAAAAGAGCTTTGACCTGAATGAAACAACTCAAAAATTTTGTTTACAGAAAAATGTCAAGAACGTTTTTAATAACATAACAGTAAATTTATGGCTTTTGAAAAATTTAAACAATTTCTAATGACTCATATATACTTCCAAACTGTTCTCTAAATATATTTGAAAAATTTAAACAATTTCTAATGACTCATATATACTTCGAAACTGTTCTCTAAATATATTTTAAAAATTCAAACAATTTCTAATGACTCATATATACTTCCAAACTGTTCTCTAAATATATTTATTTATGAATAAATTTGTCTATATACTATCGAGGCAGTACTTTAGTTAGTGTTAACTAATTATTTCAACGTGAAATGTAGTCCAGTAGAATTTTTTTATTCACTTTTGAACCTTTTCAGAATGCCCTGATTTACAAAGACAACTCAGAAGTACAATTTTTTTCAAGTTTAAGTACAAATCTGTTCTGGAGATTTTTCTTTCGTGAATTGTTCCTACTTATTTTGAGTTTATGATGAAGATCGAAATGAAGTTTATTTTTAGACTTAATTATAAAAAACGGAAGGTTAAGAAATAAGAATTAATTGAACTCGCCAATCCTGAGATGAACAAATTTTTTTATTAAATTCATTATAATCACGAGTTTGTGTAATTAATTATTTCGGCGAAAATGAAAAGTCGGTAAATTTATTTTTATATTCATGCTTCTGTACTAAGCTCTACTTGCCCCAAACATTAATAAACCTATTTATTTTTATCAAGCACAATTTAAACTTGACATTTAGTTATACTTTGAAAGTGTCATTTTTGAGCATTTCCTACGTTACATATCATATGTAGGTATTTTTGTAAATTTATAAAACAGCTAGTTAAACAAACATAAAATGTCCCATGAAATTTTCTTAAATAAAATTTGGATTGGAAAATTTAGATTCTATGATTTCTATTTGAAAAATGTGTCTAATTTTGTTTCCCAAATTTTTTTCTTGATATAATTTACTTATCTAACATATTTTATACGTTTTAGCAGCTTTGTAGGGTTTATTTTGTTTCATAGCAGATACGTTTATACAGTTTATTTGTCGATTTCATTTATTAACCTTATAATTTGATAATTTTAAATACATCGAATAATTTTCATTGGTTCAACATAATCTGTTCAATTTTTGATTGTTCCAACCACTTCTGCTTAGCGCTGAAGAAATTAAAATCAAAACATTCTGAAAATGTTTCATATAACTGTAGTCTCTGTTATATATAGAATTAATTTATTTGTAATCAAAAATAATTTTTTATTTAATAAACTGAGTCTTTTTTGTATAGAGTATCCTCTTGCAGAGCTATAGATGCCCTAAACTGAAATAATATTTTTAGTTCGCTATTACTCAATTTTCATTGGACTATTTGTTACTAATTCAATAAATAATAGATTAATTTGTTTTTTTAATAATTTTTTAAACCTCTGAATAAAGTTAGATAAAGTAAAATGTTGCTTACATTTATGGTTCGCATGCGCGTTTAAAATAAATGCTTTTTCCTGTATGAAATTTTGAGAGGGAAAAATATCAAAATAAAATATTCGGTCTTTTTACAATAATGTATTTATGGTATCTATCAATATACATGAAAAGTCGAAGCCTTAAAAACCCTCTGAAGAACTGAATCTATAATTAAATTAAATATAACACTGATGGCTACATAAAATTTGATTTTATGTACAAAAAGTGTAAATACATTCACAATAGTAAATAATACATTAACAGTAAAAGAGAAATTGATGAAAATTATTTGTTTTACCAGAAGGAAAAAATCGATAAAACTGTTTAAAAAATCAAACGTCCTTATTGTATATAAATACTTATACTTTAGTAGATTAATATCGTTTTAATCCTTCTGGCACCCAAGAATATTAAAAAAAATTACCATAGTACTTGTGTGACTTCTTGCGAAGTATTATTTACAGCTCATATGTTCAATATTTACATTATATATGAATATGGCCGCAAAATTAACCCCAATTTCAAATAACTTATTTAAATTTTGTTATTCTAAAATTTGCCTATTTTCACTGTTGAATACTAAGTTGCTTTTCTAAAATAAATTCTGTACACTAGTAACTAATTTTCACATGTTGAACTTTTATAGGATATAGATTTCCGAAAAGAAAAGCAACCATATAAATTAGAACAGAATAAAGTTGTTCATAAAAAGTATTCCACCCATTATTCATGAAGTAAATGGTCATTTAGGACCGATTTTGATTATATTTGAGGTTATATGGTCAGTTGAAGATGTCAAATTCTCAACAAAACGCTTTTATAAGCATTGAATTGCGATATTTCAGATACTTATTCTTTTCATATTAATTTCCTGTTATCGGAGTTCATTGGTTAAGAAATGTAAAGTGATTTAAAAAAGTTGACAATATAAAAATTATGCTGATGCCTGAATATTTTATTACTCTGTGTTGAGCTGAAAGATTTAAAATTTCAGATTAGATTAAAAAAATTTGAATTTTTCATCTTAAATGCACTGATACCAACAAATTATGCTCAGTTTGAATGGTTTCATTATTTGCCTCCGATTTTATTATGTTTTTTGTATGTATTCTGAATGGTAATATCCACATTCATTATTTGTGTATCATCATAACATGCTGTCACAATATATTAATAAAAAACTAAAACGAATAAATATAAAAAGTGGCAGGGCATATTTCTAAATAAAGCTGCACTTTACTGTGCAAAAAGATACTCCGATTATGAAAAAAATATCAACTCGTATTTTAAAATCTATGTATCAAAAAATAGTCAATATACTTTTTTAATTCATGAAATTTGCATCGAGAGCCGAGAAACAAAAATTTGTTGAAATTACACAATTTTGATAATATAGAGATAAAACTGACTTGATTTTTGGAAAATTATATTTATATGATATACAACTTGGGTAACATAAAATTATTGAAGCAAACAATATACCATTAATAATTACCAACATTTTGATGTGATATAATGGAAAATTTGCGAGATAACCTAAAAAATTGAGTTGAGCCGTTACGTAATAGATCAATATTGATGAAGATCATACCAGAATTATAAAATAACTTTTATATTATCCCGTTTGAAATTTCATTCGATTCGGAAATAACAATTTAGAAAAAATGGGAGTGAAGATAAAAGAATGTGAAAAACACAGAAAATTGAAAGAACAAGAGAATTAGCTCAATTGTTACTTTAGCATAATCATATTTCATATTTATTTCACAATGAAGTAAAATATATTGCTATGCACAATTTTTGATAAATATATTGTACGTTTAAATCATATTACCATTAATTGAGAATAATTGTTGGTTAGAAGAAAACAAGAAAAAACTCTTTGAAAACTGAACTCATGATCAACTTTTAGACAGAAATTTGCAGTCGAATGATTTCACTCAAAATTATATCATTTTAATACAGTAATAGCATTTAAGTGATTTACCAATAATTAAAATAAAACTTAGTCATACGAACATTAATATTTAGTTCAAATTTAGCAATATAATACAAATGAATTCAAGTAAAAAAAAGCACAATTATAGTTTCATTTTGTATTGATATTAATGAAACTACGTAATTGATATTCCAACCTGTTACATTGAAGTTTATGAATTTAAAAAAAAACCAATACTGGAATTAAAACATGCAAAAACCACGTGATTATGCAAGTCCAAATAAAAATCAAACAATCTCGATAATTTGATTAATTGATCGCCGAGTCCTTTCGAAAAATACTGTTTACAATAAATTACCCATTTGCAAGAAACTAGACGATAATTAGGCCAGTCAGTTCAAATAATCAATTGACAATAATTCCAAAAGTTTTCAAACTTTAATGTAGGGTCGGACAAGAGATAAAAACAAACTATAAAATTTTGCAACCTTTTCTGAAGACCGAAACATCCAAAATATATTATTTCATATAACGTATCAAGTTTGCAACCAATTTAAGGGTACGGAACATTTTTTAAATTCAAAATTAACGTTTTTTTTCGATAAACTGACCAAGAAAAATTCCAAAAGTTCTGCAAACTTGATAGATACTTCGTAAAAATATAGCGAACAGTTGTATAAATTTGCAATCTTTCTATAGCGAACAGTTGTATAAATTTGCAATCTTTCTTGTTGACCGGAATATGTTTATTTATAATTTTTTTAATTCGTGGTCATTTTTTTCGAGAAAGATGTTCTCCAAATAAGTTTCGAAACTTGGTTGCAAATTCAGAAAACATCTGTTCTAATGCATTTGCAACCTTGTAAGCGGTCCGGAACTTTATGCAATTAGCAAATACATAAAAATTATTTCGAGACCATCTTGCCCGAAAAAATGAACACGAATTGAAAAAATTATAAATGAACATATTCCAGTCAACGTGGAAAGATTGCAAATTTATACAACTGTTCGGTATATTTTTATGAAGTATCTATCAAGTTTGCAGAACTTTTGGAAAATTTTTCTTGGTCAGTTTATCGAAAAAAAAAAACGTTAATTTTGAATTAAAAAAATGTTCCGTACCCTTAAATTAGTTGCAAACTTGATACGTGATATGAAATAATATATTTAATACTACCCTAAGTTTGCAGAACTTTTGGAATTTGTTCACAAGCATTAAGCAAAATTCAATGTTATTGAAATTTCAGCAATGTTCCGGATTTCGGAAAAGGTTGCAAAATGACATTTGTTGCTTTCTCTATGCGGCATTCATAGTCCGGGAGCCAGCGACCTTTTATTGTCAATCATTTTATATCCACTGATAATTTGTAAAATACTTAAGATGATTGTATTATAAATCACTGTCAACGTCAACTGCGGTAGTTATTTTATATCGGTTGAAAATTGGTACAAGAGTAGTCCACATAGTATTAATTTGAATGAATGTAGTCAGCTGGTCTTATCGCGGTTTATTGTACGTCAGCTGACCATGTAAACACAACAAAAAAAATAATTTTCAGTGATTTTACATCGGTTGAAAATTTGTCAGATGAAAGTAAACGTAATATTTAAACAAAAGAAAAACGTCAGCTGGCTATACGTCGGGAGAAAGATCGTCAGCTGGCGCAGTGAAAGTTGAATCTCGATAGATGGTTACGAGCTGCGCACACTAATTAAAATGCGTCAGCTGACGAGTTTGCAACCGACACACAGCCAGCTGACGTTTTTGTTCGTTTAAATATTATGTTAACTTTCAACTGACAAATTTTCAGCCGATATAAAGTAAATAATGGGAGGCCTCGGTAGCCCATCGGTAAGGTGTATCGCTTGTAAACTGAGGATTGTGGGTTCGAGTCCCACCTTGCTCTTATGTGGAAATACCTTTGCATAATTTATTTTATATAGGTTGAAAATTTGTCAGTTGAAAGTTAACATAATATTCAAACGAACAAAAAACGTCAGCTGGTTGTGTGTCGGTTGCAAACTCGTCGGCTGACGCATTTTAATTAGTGTGCGCAGCTCGTAACCATCTATCGAGATTCAACTTTCACTGCGCCAGCTGACGATCTTTCTCCCGACGTATAGCCAGCTGACGTTTTACTTTTGTTTAAATATTACGTTGACTTTCATCTGACAAATTTTCAACCGATGTAAAATCACTGAAAATCATTTTTTGCTGTTGTGTTTACATGGCCAGCTGACGTACAATAAACCGCGATAAGACCAGCTGACTACATTCATTCAAATTAATACTATGTGGACTACTCTTGTACCAATTTTCAACCGATATAAAATAATTAAATACTCGTTTTTTTTTACGTGTGTGGGCGGCTGCGGTTGCCAAACAGACTCTCGGTACCGCAGCTGACGTTCACAGTGATTTATAGTACAATCATCTTAAGTATTTTACAAATTATCAGTGGATATAAAATTGGTCGCAAAAACCGGTCGCTGGCTCCCGGACTATCACTTGACCGAAGTTTAAAAACTGTTGGAATTATTGTTAAATTTTCGATTTTCAACGTCTTAGCTGACTGGCCTAAATCGAAAATACATTCTTCGAAAATTAAAATTCCACCGCACCTCTTCGGTTAAACTGCGCAACATATGAGCTGTAAACACATGAATGATAATAAAAAATGGACCATACCTTGCACCGAACCTTCAGTTTGAAAGTCGGCGCGAGTTCCTTTCCCCCAACAGCTGTCGTGAACGTGAACACATGGACCTACCTTTTCGTCGAAAATCTCCCCTTAAATTCATTTTTTGAGAGTATCAGTGAATGTAAAACCAAACATGAGATTGATGTACGATTTTATTTTGTATACAACTTATCTATAAGGTTTTATAAAATTATGCCCGGACTATCCGGTCCATTGTGTTCAACTATCACAGCCCTGTTCGTTAATCAAGAGTTTAAGTTCTCGTCTAATTCGGTGATTTTGCGTGTCCAACAACTAAGCGTCACTTATATATATTAAACTATAACTTTGCAATTCACTTTCGTTTTTTTTTTCATTTGCGACCTATTACATTTTCTCAAAAATCACACGGAATTTTTGGCATGAAGGAGTAATTTTCGAAAAATTGCAAACTATGCAATGTACAAGATGATTCGTTCTGGAAGATAATTGGCAGATTTCAATCAATTCAAGTTTCCTTTTATTATTTTTTTTTCAAGCAAGTACGCTATGCGCAAATGTCATGTATTTTATGACAAATATTTGTAGAAATCACGAGCAAATCAGTTTTCATCAATAATTATTGGTACAGATAAAAAATTATGATTATATAAATTATCCATAAGAAAAATATTCAAAAGATTATAATTAAATTATTTATATTCAGAAACATGAAGAAAATTATATATTGCTTACTTAATACGCAAACTTCAATATTATCATTCTGGTCGAAGTTACGAAAACCAAACTAAATTTTGAAAAAAGGGGACTTTCATATTTCCTGTGGAGAAGTTCAAGGTCCCCAAAGTTAAGTTTGAACGGTACCGAAGAAATTGATACATTCGTAACTCGAACATCGAAGTTCGACCGAAACATTTGAGTACATTACCAAACAAGAATTCAACATATCCTGCGTCATCCTAACAATTATCTTCCAAAATAATTTAAAATATGTATAATTATTCTACATAACCACTAAAACACCCATATTCCTGCACGAATCATTCTGCAGTTGCGTCCTCGTTCGTTTTGCCCGCCTCCGGGACGACATCCACGCCCTCATGGGGCGGAGCGTCTTCGGTCACGCCCCCGGCGTGTGCGCCTGCGTCGATCGGAGCCTCGTCGTGCAACGGAGTAGTTCCCCCTCTCCTGGCGTCGTCTATGGCCTCGTCGCCGCCTTCATCTAACATTACGCCGGGCGGGCCGTCGAATTCGTTGCTGTTTCTCTGGCTGCGCGGCGACTGATTGCCCCATCTGCTTCGCCTGCTCAGACGCTGATCGTCAGGCGAAAATTCGTCGTTACCGCCGTCGCTTTGCGGAGGTCTGCGGTCGTCGTCGTATCTACGCCTCCTCGGCGGCGGCGGTCCGTCTTCGTACATCTCTCTGGACCTATCCCTACCACCACCCCTGAAGAAATCTGGAGGACCGTCGAATCTGGGATTGAAGTTGCGATCGTTCCATTGACCTGAACATAAGTCGAATTCTTCATAAGAAAATTATATGAAAAAATTACTAAGAATAAGAAAAAGCCGAATATTCGACATTTATCGTCTACTGAAACAGTCGAATATTGGGTATGAGGCATTTAAATTGAATTTATAGTCAATATAGAGCCTCCCAACTAGTTGAATGATTAATATTTAGCCTCCTATTTGGTGATTGGAATCTACATATTAACCTTATTGTTGTATGATCAAAACTATGTCAAAAATAAATGAACCGATACTGCTCCGAAAGTTCATATAACCAAGTTGAAGGTCATACTACAGATGGCCAATACGAAATTGGACTTGCTGCCGTCACGCGTACTACAGCCGCGAGACTTATTTGTCCACCCTCGTGTGAGTGACAATGAATCGAGTGAAGGGTTTTCACGAAACCAATAGGTGAATTTTATTCTAGAAAATTGATAAAGCTCAACACGTAACAACTTACCGTGTCTTCCCCCTCTGGGTCCGCCCCTGTTGAATCCCCTGTGCGGACCTCCTCTCATACGGGGACCGAAATCCCTGGGGCCGCCTCGCATCCTTCCCCTGGGCCCGAACCTATCCCGCGGTACGAAGTCGTCCTCGCCCTCGAAATCTTCAATCGGCGGCGGGCCCATAAAGTCGTCTCTGGGCGGCCCCATGAAATCTTCTCTGGGCGGCCCCATGAAATCGTCTCTGGGCGGCCCAATGAAATCTTCTCTCGGTGGAGGTCCCATGAAATCGTCCCTGGGCGGCCCGCCGAATTCGTCGAAGAACTCGCGCGGCGGTCCTCTAGGCGGCCCATCGCGGTAGTCCCTTCCGCCACGCCTTCCGAACCGATCGTCGTGCATTCTGCCTCCTCTGCCACGCCTACCGCGCGGCGGGAACTCGTTCGCGTAATCGTCCATCTGCGGCCCGAAATCGTCCATCATGGACGGCGGGTAGTCGTCTCTAGATCCCCTCGGACCTATGGGCGGATAATTGTCCATTGGGTAGTCGTCCATCGGACCCATGGGAGGCCCGCCGGGTCCCATTGGCGGCCCGCCGGGGCCGAATCCCATGGGACCACCAGGCCCCATGGGGAAGTCGCCCATCGGTCCTTCCGGGCAGAATTCGTCCATCGCGCCGCCGCCCATCGGTGGAAATCCGTCTATGTTCATCTCGGGCGGGACGAAATCCTTCATCGGTCCGGGCGGAAAGTCGCCCATCGGCCCGACGGGGCCGGGTGGGAAATCGGGCATCATCGCGGGCTCGCAGGCTTGATTGACAGGTGTCATCTGAACGAATTTATCCGGTACGCCAAACGCGTCGGAAGGTCGAGGCTCCTCGACGTCTTGAATGGCGTTTATCGGCAATGCGGGCTCGTTATCCAATCCTATCTCGAGAAGCGGTTGAGGTATGCTCGGGGGCGGTTCGAAATTCAGAGGATTCGAGCTCTCTTTTCTATCTTTGCCCGTTCTTGGGGCTCCGCCGCCGGCGAGATCTTGCAGTCTCTCGTTTAGACTGCGTTCCCTTTCTTTCCGATCGACGACCGGCGGTTCTTCTTCTTTATCTCTGTCGCCCCAGCGGTTCGATCGCCCCCTGTCTCTCCGGTCGCGCCCTCTTCCGCTATCTCTATCGCGATCCCCGCGGTCTCTGCTGTTTGCGCGTCTTTCCCTAAAAGAAATTAATATAAAGTAAGATAGGGTTATTCGTAAAAGACTGAATCAATTTACCGTATAGTTATCGTAAAGGCATAAGATTGTTCATAATTATAAAAAAAATACCAGTTTTAAACCTTATTGCCATTATATACTCCTTATTCAGTTAAATCATAGAGTTTTTGACCTATATTTCAACGGTTAATAAGATAATTGTCATTTGTATATTTAAAAATAAAATGTACGGGATGAATATGAGACAAACCTTTATATGAGGATCACCGAGTTAAATTCCATTCGAATATCTAAATTGACATTTGATCTTATTTAAAAAACCGCGGCGATGGGGGGCAACATTCACAAAATATCACCTATCTAACATCAACTTAATTCACGTACAAATTTTGAGTGGCTCTAGAGATGCGCAACGCTCGAAAATCCTTTTAAAAAAATGCATGAAACTTCAACATAAAAATTAACGTACCAAATTTCAACCCTCTAACTCAATCAGCAGAAGCTATGGAGATGCGCGAAAAAAAAAAAAACAAATACCTACATAAACTGGCGGTGGTAAGGGAAACAATTTTATACCACCAAAATGCACCTCATCCACACCAACATCAACTAAGGATGTTGTTCATAATTAATTTCGACCTGTTTTGAAAAATGTTTACTTATGCTCCTCCTCCCCCCGCCACTACCTTGATTTTAACGAATATACCAAAATTTTGATAGTTTTGTTATGCATCAAGAACAAACTCAGATATCAAAGAGTTCAGCTGATTTGCTCTGATGGGGGACGCTGGAGTAGCTAAAAAATTATCGTCCAGGAGGTATAAAAATGTATGAAAATCTGCTCCCGCGCCTTACTATTAACTTTTGATACTGTGATATTGTCTATTATTAATTTCATATATTCAATCTCTTTTCGTCTGTAGGATCATGAATCGGAAGGTATTTCGGGATTTACTAAAGCGCGGCAGATTAATATACAGGAGGATACCTTGTACCCGGTTAAGTACCTCCACAAAACATGAGGCTCATATATAAGGCCGCCCGTGAAGGATACAGGATCAGATTAGTAAAGAAAAATTGACCATCAGAAATTCTCGAGCGCGTCAGATTAAGGTAGGGTGAGTTAATTACATCCTAAAAAGTGTATATTCCACTAATCTGACAATTTGAGAGTGACGTAAAGAAAGGGGAGGGCAACAAAGTTGTAAAAAAAAACGTCATCTCGACATTCTCGAGCGTAGCTAAATTTTTTTTCATTTTGAAGGAAATAATTCAAGAATAATGAAAAATATTTAATCTGACGATTTCCGCAAGCCGAAATAACAAAAATTCGTCGATAAAGTTAAATGCGTGCAGCTGCGTGATGCCTACATTTCCTTCTCCGCGTTTCTATTCCTCTCTCACTCTTTCTCTCTCTGTGTGTGTGTGTGACTATGTGACTCGATTATAACTTTCGAACGACTAAACCGATCGGAATCTACTAAACGGCGTTCTAAAGTAGGGATGTGACCTCGATTCGGAAAAATCGATTAGTCAATAATCGATTTTTTTAATTTAGAGATAAATCGATTTGTGAAAAATCGATTTAATAGAAAAATAATCGATTTTTCTTTATACTTCGACTTTCTATACGAAAAATGCTTATTCGATGTATTAGTGGAAATATATTATGAATATTTCATTTTAATTTAATTAAAGTGAAAATTAATCAAGATAAAAAGTATCAAAAAATAGCCAAATGGAACATTTTCAGATTTTCTTACTTTTTTATGGTTAACGACAACTATTTTGACACTTCAAAACTTCAAAGATAAAATAAAAACCATAGATATATACTATATATAGAGTACAGATATATATATTAAGATTTCTATGATAAAAACAAAAAAGATCACAATTATATATATTAGTACGTACAGATGACGCTGATTTTTTTATCGACTTATTCAGTAAACTCGATCGATGTTTACCATTAGTAAAATCGATTATAAAAAATCGACAATGAAAAAAAAATAATCGATTAAAATAAAAATCGATTATTTATTCACATCCCTGTTCTAAAGATTTCCCTCAAAATTAGATTTCCTGTGAATTTGAACCGATTCCGACCGATAGATTTTGAGAAATTTTGAAAAATCTAAAAAAAAATAAGTGGTTTTTTTGGAATAACTTTTAAACGGCTTTATCGATCAACTTCAAAAACTAATCCGCCTTTGAGCTTGAAAAACCATGTCGATCGCCACCAAGCTGGTCAAAATCGGTTGATTCGTTCGAGAGATATCGTGAACGAAAGAAACTCCGAAATGTTTGGTTCGATCAATTAAAATTGCAAAATTACTTATGAGGATGATAAAACTGAGTCGAATGCCGCCAACCGCGTGAAAATTGCTTGATCCATTCAAAAGTTATTGCGGTTTGAAAATTCCAAAAATAGTGTTCTATGAAACTTCTATCAGACTTTCGAGCTGTGAGAGCTCAAATGCATAGAAATATTATTTCTTTGAACTCAGCGAGCTCAAAATATCACATAAATTATATTTTGAGCTCAAAAATGTCATAAGTACAATTTTAAGCGCCCAGGAATGGAATTAGCGGGAAGTTGCAGGGATGGCCTTTAACTCATATATGCCTAAAACTTTCAGTTTGAATGTTTTTGAGATTTTCGGGTGAAAAATTAATGAAAAGCAGTCATATACAAAATATTTATTATCTATTTTTGAAAACGTCAATCGCAAAAATTTTTGTAGACCTGTCCTACATAAAGGACAATAGGCATATAGTATGCTATTCTTATAATTGAGTATGATAATTTACAAAGCATTTAACATGTCAACCTATGTCACATTTTTTGCACCTGGTTGTTGTTTTTGTCATAAGCCGCATCTAGTTTGTTTCTCTTGTGGTACCACCAAATGGTCAAGACGGTCATACCTCAATTAATTATTTTGTTGATTTTTTCCTCTTCGCAAAGCAAAAGATTTTTTATTTTGTGTTAAAAAGGTAGTGGCTACACATATAGGCAAGTTGGTCCATTTTACCTTCTCGATATTTGTGAAGATGCCAAGAATTTGTCATTGCCATATCAGGACAGTGATCCTGAAGCCGTAGCGAATTGGTTTGTTGTGAATAAACTGTTTACAGCCATGTCGGCCATTATAAGGAACCATAGCCTCATCAATGCTATGGCTTTCTACCATAGGTGCTTTTGCCAAAAAATTTTTATTCAGACTATCAAATAGAGGGCGAAGTTTCGCAAATTTATCGTTTTTGTCAAGGTTCTCATTATTGGCAATGTGTAAATGGCTCATAATGAATTCAAAGCGGTCTCGAGAATACATTCTTCTTCTGGAAACACTAGAATATCCACTTAGAAGCAAAATACCCAAAAAACATTTTATTTCGGAAACATCAACTACTGTTTTTTTATGTTTTTGTTGGGAATACCTATTGGTTTCTTCTGTGAACATTGACAAGATTTCATCATCAGAAAAATATTCGAAATATTTATGTCGAGTTGGTCCTCATCACCAGAATCTTCATCGGTGATGTTTCCACAAGCATTATTCGGTGGTAGCAACGTAATTGATTCCGTATTGAGGTCATCTTCCTCAAGCATTGCCTATGCTTCGTGCAATGAAAAACCCCTGAAACAAAAACTCATAGTATCCTATATGCCTATTGTCCTATATGAAGGACACCAACATTTAACACCATGTGTATATCACCATACGAAAAAAAAATTTCAAAATTAACGAAAAATTAATGCAACAGTTATTTGAGAATACATTTATATCAAAAAAAATTGAATGGAAACATTGATTGTAAAATATTCGTACTCACCTTGCAAACTTTATTACCCATTTCGTCACTTTTCAGAATTGCTTGAATTCAAATGTGGTTTATTATTCGCTAATTCACAATTTGCCTTTCAAACACTGTTTACCCAACAACACCTATTTAGAGACTGAGGTCCAACTGGCATATGCAACGAAGGCAGCGCTAGTCTAGACAGGAATCGACAAGTTTTGAGCGTCCTAGATATAGGTCAATAGGCATATATGGGTTAAGGTGAAGCGTTTTTCTAATTTTTTTTTGTCAGATTAGGCGAATCCCTCTAGATAATCGTCAGATTATGAGACAGTACGTTTAGAACATAAAGATGAACCATATATATCTTAATCTGACGCGCTTGAGTATTTCAAAATGGCGAATTTTTTTTGCATATTATGAAAATGACCGCCAGTTTGCGTCCCATCGAAATCGTCAGATTAGTGAATGAGAGCTTTTTTTTGGTGCACTTAACACTCCCTTAGAAAATCTGACGCGCTCGATAAAAATTTTTTTTTTTCATTTTCAACCCTTACGTACAACCACCCGCATCATGCAAACGATCAGATTAACATACGTACATTATTAAAAATACGTAGGGCATTGATGCTATCAATATCTGACGCGCTCGAGGATGTCCATGCAACAGTTTTTTTTTACATATTTAAAAATCTATAGCCGCTTCCCCCACCGATGTAAAGGTATATATCATATAACATTTTTTTCTTCTTATCATCTATGCTTTGCAACCCAATAGGTCTCTACGACGCTCGAGTAAATCCCCATTTAGCATCGTGGGCTCCCCTACTATGATCTATGGTTGGAACATCTGATAATTTACTGGAAGTAGCGAGTCATCCTCCTAACATCATAATCTGCGAATAATCTTATTTATAGTGCTAGTAACAGGTTTTCGTGGAGACTTTTGAAATTTCAAAATATTGTGGGAGTTTATAGCCAAAAAAATTGATGAAATTTTAAAAATAGGTGGTTGAACGATCATACAAAAAATTTGTCGATGGACAGAAAAAAACATGAAGGGGCAGAAAGTTTTGCGAATATCAGGAGAAAATGGATATCATGTTGAAAGGCCTGAGGTTCTGTTGGCAACCGATACGATAGAAGATTTAGTTAGTGGAAGAAATAGAACCAGCTGTAGAAACAGAACCTACTCCAACATCTTCAATAATGGCTCAGGCCCCAGGAAAGAGCTTCTCATTTAAAACAAAAAATCCTACCACATACAGAAATGTTACAATGGAGCAAACACGAAGAGATAGAAAAGAATACAATAGAGATAGAATGGTACTGGAAAAAGAGAAGTTGGAGGTGCATAAACAAAAACTTATCTTAGTAAAGGAAAGAAATGAATTTTTGAGAGAAAGAAATTAACTTTTAAAAAAATTGAACCTGTTCTACTTGTTCAAAAGACTTTATGTAACGTTTAATTAAGCAAATTTCAGATTTTTGTTTAAATTTTTTTTACTTCAATTTTAGGATTCTTTTTTTAATTAATGTTAGTGCAATTAATATTTTAGTGCAATGTAAAAAGTAAATGTAATACCTACAATAAAATGTAAGTTTGTTGTTCATGAAATAAAGTATGCCATTTTTTTAGTTTTACCGAACAAGAATACATAACATAAATATGCAGAGAGTATAATGCGAGGTTTTATGTTACAATAGGTTAGGTGAATGAAAATAAGCAAAAGGTCTTAAAGAAATTGTCACCATCTGAAAAATAATAGCTCTACACATGCGCCAGATGAACGGTCAGAAGATAATCCGCAAACCGTTCTGATAGTTTTCAAACAGTTTGCAACCTTGGATGGAACGCAAAACTGACCGTTTCCTAATCGTTTGTGATTCTGGTTGGAACGCATTTAAGTTACTGCGCAGAATCCTGGCTGAAAGAAACTGTTTCTGATGCCGGTTGGAACGAACCTATAGTCTACCACTCACCTGTTCCTATCTCTGTCCCTATCCCTTTCCCGGTCGCGCTCTCTGTCTCTCTCCCTGCTTCTCGACCTCCTTCTGTCCCTCTCTCTGTTGTTTCTGTCGTTCTTGCCTTCTCTGTCCCTGTCGCGATCTCTGTCTCTGTTTTCCCGACGTACGTCGCTACCGACGCCGCCGCCCCCTCCTCCTCTCTCCTCCCGATTTCTCTCGCGCTCGGCATTCGTTCGAGGATCCTGGTGGATCGGCGCGGGCGGCTGTTGCTGCGACTCGTGGCTACCTCTGCCGTCGTCTTCCATTTCGACGTCCATGTTGTCTTCCTGAATCTGCAGATAGATAAATTGTTTTCAACGTATTTCTATCGAAATTTCGTGGCATCGAATGCGCAGATAACCAAAGCAGATCGGATGACAGATCTACTATCCCGATTGAACACGTACAACACCATTAATAGAAAACCTCTCAATTATATAAGTAGTGCAACCAATGTTGACAGGTCGTGCTGATTTCGGCTGAAATCAAGGCGACCCGCAAACATTGATTATTTCGCCGGTTTAACCACGCCTTCGCGCATGTCAACTATGAAGTTTTGAAACTACTTCCTCAAATATGCGACAATCGCAAAATTTTTTTTATTTTACTCGAACACTATGTTACTTTTTAAGGAGGAAATGTCCAACTTATTTTAATCCCTTTACAAGTCAATATCAACGCTTGTTTCATAGCGATCGTTCCCAAAACTCCACATCGTAAATAACCTTTAAAATATGACTTTTCAAATTCCAATTTACCTGCATTGTCACGTTTGTGGGTGGTGGCCCTTGAAGCTGCTGCAGCGATTGTTGCTGCTGTTGCTGCTGCGACATCAATCCGAACGACTGGCTGAGACTGATTAGGCTGTCGGTGAGGTTCTTCATGTTGGCCTCCGGAGTAGCCTGAGAGCCGTCAGACGTCAGAGAGAGCGGAGGAGGGGGCAACAGTCCCCCTTGGAACGGCGAACCGATCCCAAGCAGCTGATTGGTCATGAGTTGACTTTGGAGGTTGGGCGGCGGAACGCCCAAGGGTACGTTCGGCATCATTCCTGGTGGTAGGTTCAGCATATTGGGTGGCGCTGTGAAACGCGAGTATTCATAATAATAACAATCAATATATTAAGTTTCTGAAATTAACTTCATATCACAACATATTCACAAATTAATGAAGAAATAGAAATAAGTCAGCAAAAACCAATCTTTCAGTTCTTACATCATTTTTATAAAAATAATAAGAATAACTACATAAGGCTAATTCTTCAAAAATTATCTATAATTAATTCTACATGTAATATATGAATTTACTAGCGTGAGATGGTCCAAACAAACTTTTCATCCGTAGTCATTTTGCTTTATACTGTCTATTAATTTCGTGAAAGTAAGATGAAAAGTTGAAATATACAGAGAAACCGAAAATGTTCGATTTTTTCCACTTACCCAAAAGTCTGTTGTTGAACTGGAATGGCGGCACCAAAGGCAAAGAAATGGGCGGTTGAAGTAATCCTGCCCCAGGCATTGGCGGAGGCTGACTCGTGTCCACCGTGGTTCGAGGTAGATTTCCGGTTTCTGGCAGCGTAACCAATGTGGACTGTTGGCGCTTGGCACTTCCTTCCACTTTAGCGCGCATCCAGTCGGGCATGGTGTCTTCGTCTATCATACCTGGATCGAATAAACTTTGAATTATTTACGGATTAATTGATTTAGGAAATAAAACAATACAACGCAGAGGTATTAAACAATCGAAGTGTTTGAACATGGTCCGAATGAACAGACGTTTTTATCCAGGGTTCTGGGTTGCTCCTTCAGAATCGCAAATGTACCCTTTAAATGTCTTTAAATATCAAATCTAACAAGTTATAGTGCTTCCTTCGTACGAATACTACAGAAACAAAACTCCAGAAATATTTTTAAATGTTCCACAAGATTTTAAACATCAGGTATATTATCGGAATTAGCCTTTATAAATTCTATATCACACATGACTACATAAAAGTAGCTATTATAAATAATTTTTTGCACTAAATTTCGGATTTTAGTCTATTTACACGTAGAAGCCGTTGACACTGTACTATCGAGAAATTTCTTAAACATTATGACGTCACAAATATGGCCACCCATCGTGGCGCGTTTGTAGTCACGCGATTCCTTGTAAATTTTTTATCAATTTTGAATTGTTTATAAATAATTTCATAAAATTTGAAGAGTTTTTTTGTGTCAACTATTACAATAATTCATGATAAAGTTCCGAAATACATTTAAAAAAATGATAATTTTTTCGTAAAAAAACCCAATTACGAAGGATTCGAGCCAATTCTAAGTTCAATATAAAATTCCCGCGAATAGTTCTAAACTTGAAAGAAGAAATATGAAGAGTTTTTAATTTAGCTGACCTTGAGAGTACAACAGGGGCGTATTCACGGGTGGGGTACTGGGGGTAATTAGCCCCCCCCCACCCAGAAGAGAATTTGCAACACTAAATCTTCGAATGAAATTGAAAATATAAAATATATCAAACATTGTACGAAAACTAATAAAAAAGGTTTTTCATATTATTTGATAGTCCACGTAGCATATAAAAGAAATAAATAAACAAACGAAATTTATCAGAATAGATAGATCATACCTAGATCAGTGAATCGCATGCGAAATTTTGTGTGGTTGCATAAGTAAATAGGTGTTTATGCGCGATGCCTCGGTATCATTCAAAAGCAAGGGTGCGGGTTGCCGCATCGTTTGGTCCAAATTCTTCAGTACAAATTATGAAAATTATACAAATTCAGAACTTTTGTTATACATACTCACGATTATGGAAAGAATTCCGACGAAAGAGGCGAATTGATTTCGTCTTGTGATTTTTGAATCATATTTGATGCTAGAAGAGGCGGTTATGTTTAAATTTTTAATAAATATATCATTCCCTAACCTTTCTGATATTTTTCCTTCAAATTTTGAATAGCCTATTTCTTGGGTTTTCATATTTTTTTCGTGAGTTTTATATATATTTTATTTCTTAACTTTTATGTATATTTTATATCTTCACGTTTTATGATGAATATTGTTTGTACATGTCCTCGCAATTATTTTATATTTTTTTGATGTAGAATAAAAGAATTGAATTATGGATGAGCTACGATCAATCGACACCCCTCCCTTCCCCGCTTTCGCTGATTATCTTATAAATAGTTTAGGTCAACTGCCAAAAACTTGCCACTTGCGGTTTTCGCGACACTGTGCTACTTTGTCGTAAAACTGAAGATGTCAACAGAATTTTAATAGTCCTATTAGTTTTTAAGATACAGGGCATTTTTTGAAAATGTTGCATTTTAGGATCCCCGTCATATCGCCGTTATTCTTCATCTTATCGAAGAGGTAATATAACATTCTTATAGATTTTTTTCCGTAGAATGCAGTGGTGTAGATAATTTTCGTTACATATTTACTATTTTTGAGTTATAAAGCGAACTTATGTTTTTTTAAATGGAATACCCTGTATATTTATAGACTAAAAAATATTTGTCTTTTTTTTACCTTTTCAAAAATATATGATAGTATAAACTTTTTCTCAGAAACGCGCAAATAAATGACAATTTTCTGAACTCAATTTTCACTACTCTGTATAAAACATACCAGCATATATTTTTCATAATTTCCATACTCTACATTATTCGAAGACATTGATTAATATCAATTAAATAATAATACCAAAGGAACGAAAATAAACACCTTTATAAACCAAAAGTCAATGATATTGGTTTGACATTTATTTTTGTTTCTTGTCGTGAACAATATCCATGGCCTACTATTAAATTATGCATTTAATTTCAGAAAATTGTCCTTTATTTGCGCGTTTTTGTGAAAAACTTTATACTATCATATATTTTTGAAAAGGTAAAAAAAAGACAAATATTTTTTAGTCTATAAATAAATATACAGGGTATTCCATTTAAAAAACTTAAGTTTGCTTTATAACTCAAAAATAGTAAATATGTAACAAAAATTATCTTTACCACTGCAATTACGGGAAAAAAATCTACAAGAATGTTATATTACCTTTTCGATATGATGAAGGATAACGGCTATACGACGAGGATTCCAAAAGGCAACATTTTCAAAAGTGCCCTGTATCTTGAAAACTGAAAGGGCTATTAAAATTCTGTTGACGGCATCTTCAGTTTTACGAAAAAGTAGCACGGTGTCGCGAAAATCGCAACCCTTTATCTTCAAAAATAACGGAGATACCATTCAAAAGCACCCAAAATGGGACATCCTGTACAACGTTTGAACTGGAAAAACCACTCACCTCCGTCCTCCAGCATGTCTATATCGATGTCCGGTTTCACCTTCGCCCAGGGTATGTACGAAACGCCCAGATCCCCCTCCCAGTAGTCCTTCAGGTCCTTCCCCTTGACCCCCTTACCGGGCGCCCACGCGAGCGTGATCGCTTTACCGTGTATCACGTGATTCTTCAGCTTGGTCAGACAACGCGCCGCGTCCTGGCGCCGATGCATCACGATAAAGGCGCAGCCGCGCGGCGGTATCAGGTCGATGCTGACGATGTCGCCGAACTCGCCGAACGTGTTCGACAGGTCGTCCTGGTGCACGAGCTTCGACAGGTGACCGACCCAGAGCGTCGTGCTGCACACGCTCAAGTTGTCTTTCTTTATGGCGGGCAGTCCGCGCTTCTTGCGCTCCTTGTCGCGCTCCGTCTCTTTCTCCTTGCGGTCGCGGTCGCGCGAACGCGAGCGGTGCCGCTTCGAACGCGAGCGCGACCTGCGCGATCTCCTGTCCCGATCGCGACGGTCGCGCGAGCGAGAGTGGCTGCGTCGTCGACGTCGCTCCTGGCTGGGACTCCTGGAGGAATCGGCGTGATCCAAATTGATAACCTGGAAGAATACGATCTCGTTGGTACGGAAGAACGAACGGAAATTATGGTTAAGTGAGCAGAGTGAGACAAAGAATGAATCGAGCAAAAGTTTCTAATGCTAGACCAGCGAATTTTGGTTGTTACACTCCTTCTCCTACGCGGCTTGACCAATTGAAATGATATTTTTTACACAATCATAGACAATGTAGATGGGAAGGACATAGACTGTATAAATGAAAAATAAATTGCACTACAGCGAAATAATCACTATGTAGTAATGGAATATTCATGCTAAATTCATATATTAATCGAGTTCATTTTACAGCAAGTATTGACGACAGCGATTGCCAGAATTCACAGGTAATTGCAATATTTCTTCAAAAAAACTTAAAATAATAAGGGAAAATAAAACCCCCTGGTTTAATGAAGACATAAAAAGTGCAATAAAAGAGAGAAAATTGGCCTACCAATTATTTAGAACTGAAACTTTAAATAAATATATAACTGAAATAAAAAAGAAAGGAACAACTGATAATATTAGCGTTGAAATTATTAAATTAGAAAGTCTAAGAAAACCGTTATTGGATCTCATAAATTCGTCACTAACAGAAGGAATAGTGCCGGATAAATTAAAATGCTCCACAATCATACCAGAAAAAAAAGTTCACAATTCTATCAAAGAAAGCGACCTAAGGCCCATAAATATGCTACCTATCGTAGAAAAACTTATTGAAAGTGTAGTATTTGATCACCTTAAAGATCATATTGAAAAGAACAAAATTCTGGTAGATGAGCAGTCAGGGTTCAGGGAAAAGCATTCAACTGAAACAGCCCTCGTTAGTGTGTTAGAGGATTGGAGGCAAACGCTAGATAAAGGAGAGTTTGTGATGGCTATTTTCCAGGACCTGAAACGGGCATTTGAAACAATAGACAGAAAGCTTCTACTAGAAATTCTCAAGAAATATGGCGTTGGGGGTAAGTATTAAAATGGTTGACAAACTATTTAGATGGTCGCAAACAAAAAACATCAATCGGGAAAAACATTTCAACGGAACAGGAAAACAATGTAGGCGTGCCACAGGGCTGCATTTTAGGGGCGTTTCTATTGATACTGTACATTAATATACTTCCTAAAGTGTTAAAATATTCAAAAATAAAATTATTTGCCGATGACGCATTAATATATTTAAAAAGCAAGGACATAGTGAAAGCTTGTACCGTTTTAAACGAAGATTTAAAAAATATAGAAGAGTGGTTGAAGTTCTGTAAACTTAAACTGAACACAAAAAAGAGCAAAGCAATGGTTATTGGGAAAAAAAAGTTTCTGGGCTCATCTAACGAACAAAATCTGGACATCAAAATTGAAAATGAATCTTTGGAGATAGTGGACGAAATTAAATATTTAGGAGTGGTAATTGATAGAAAGCTGAATTTTAAAACACATTTTTCAAACGTGACACAAAAAATTTCTATTAAAGTTAATTACCTATATAGACTATCAGACAATCTGAACCTGGATACAAGAAAAAACTTATATAATATACTAATATTACCACATTTAAACTATTGTTCCAGCCTGCTATACTTTAGTAACAAATGTGTAATTGATAATTTTCAACTTCTCCAAAATAAAGCTATGAGAACGATACTAAGAGCCAACAGATACACACCAATTAAACACATGCTGTCGATCTTGGAATGGTTGAATGTTAAAAACCTTCTTGAATAAACTGTGATATTCATGGCCACAATACAAGAAATAGAATGAACTTTCACCTGTCAGAGACAGGCGTGAAAAGACAAAACTCTTTATGTCATAAAGGTCTTCAAATGTTTAACGAGTTATCAATCAGTGTGAAGAATCAATCATCCCTAAACAAGTTTAAATCATCACTGAAAAAATATTTATTATTAAATCAAAGACCTTACTAGAATTAATTGAAATAAAACAGGCTTTTAAATTTAATCTAGTATATTTTGGTTAAGTTTTATCATAGTTTTTAAATATTTTATTTTTATGCTTTATTTGTGTCAGAAATGTGTGAATTTATGTAGCTTTATAAGCTAAATAAAAAACCTTTGAATTTGAATAAAACTCCTATTGTTAATGTTCCATATATTCGTCTATATTATATACATTAATGTGCTGGCTTGGCAGAGACGAACTTACGTTCGACATTGTCGTGGATCTGATAGTCAGTCCTACGAGAGTCGTAAAAGAGTGATGAGTATGAACCTCCAAATAAAGAAGATTGAAGAGTAGAAACTTTGTTTTATTAAAAGGACCTATGACCATCCTCACAACCATAAAAAATGTCAGAATCAGATTTCTCAAAAACTGTCGGTTATAAATACAAGATTTTGGCTCCAAAATGTGGGAGTGTTACAAAAAAAAATTAAAAATCGGAAAAAACACGGCGCATTGTCACAGAAAAAAAACAAATACAAGTTTAGAACAGTCTCCGGATTAACTTGTTAATGAAATTGGGTTTCAAACCTCAATAGCCTGTTATAGCCGATAAAAGAAAAATTAATGAAAGTAATGTAACTTATGCATCGAACAATACCCATTATTCAATATTCAGGTGAATAGGCATTAGACATTTAGACAAATACAAATCCAAATTATTAGCTCATAAAATAAATTCATTGAATTAATCACTCAGCTCAATATCTTAAGAGCCTACTGCCGTGCAGACCTAGTAAATAATAAAACGTTATGAATATCTGATATGATCGAAACCATATCTCAGATAGATATAGAGAAATTTTCCGATTTATCTGAAAATTCCAAATTGTCTACGTTCTCAATACTCACTTCTACATCATTATCGTCATCATTGTTGACCGTATCGAAGTTGCCCTGATCCGGCTGCTGAGTCAGGTCGTACTGATTTTTATAAGCTACCTGCTGCACCTGCGCCATCTCCTGCTGGGGTGCCATGTAGTATCCCTGTGCGGTTGCCATTGCTGTGTTATTGCCGGCTTTGAACTCGCACTCGGAGGCGAAGGGCAAATTCTGGAAAACAAACATCAATAAACATTGGAACATTAACAATAATATCATTCAGAGAACAAAAATTAAGGCTAAACACTATGCCACTTCTTTTGAAAATATCTTAAACAGTATATTTATATAGCGCGTGCCTGAATTTCTGGAGATCTGCCGAAGCGCCACTCAGTGCCGGAAGTTGAGATATTCCAAGTTGCACTTGCGCGTAAGGAGAGTTGCCATATCTCGACCTCCGAGGACTAGGGACGTTCCGATACAAGTAAATACGAGTATGTATTCGATACTTTTGTTTCGATACCAAGTACTTTTAGTATCGAATCAATATTGCGATATTTACTCGGTATCGAAACGAAAGTACTTGGTATCGAATCAATCAGGCTCAGATTGAACGGAACGAAACGAATGTTACTTTTTTACAAATTCTGAACGCATTTTCTTTGTGATCAAAAGCTGTTTCGCTAGGTTCTGTGCTGAAGTTATATTACATTCTCTTTCTCTCTCTCACTCGCATGCAGAGTCCCGCTCGTAGGCAGAGAAAAAAGGTTTTCTCTGTCTACGGCCGGGGTCGCGAATTTGGTGCGAGATTATAAAATCTCTATCTTCAGAATCGAGTACTTCCAAAGTATCGGTACTTACTCACATCGATACATTTTAGATTTTTTTGTTGATTATTTCGAAAAATTATAAAATCTCAAAATTCATAAAATTTTTGTTAGGTACTAATTTAGGACTAAAAATCCGAATTGTCTCAGATTTTGCCACTGTCTCACTTTTTTTCTTTCAAACAATTAAACTTACTTGACTTATTCTAACCTCCGAGTGCAAGAAAGTATAGTATTCATGAGAAAGAAGAATTTTAAATTGGAAAAAATCTCTTTTCTTAGTATAAAATGTATCTATTATATGAATTCGATACTTTCTATAACTCGGAGGTTAGGTTCGAGAGGTTAAAATAAGTCAGGTTAGTTCAATTTTCTGAAAAAAATGTGTGAAAGCGGCAAAATCGAAGTGAATATTCGGCCTTTTGAGCCCAAAATTTGTAATTAACAAATATTTTATGAATTTTGATGATTTTATCATTTTTCGAAATAATTACCGAGAAAAATCTAAAATGCATCGATATGAGTGAGTATCGATACTTTGGAGTTACTCATATGAGTAGTATCGAAAATTGATTTGAGTACTACTTATATGAGTAGGTATCGATACCTTGTATGTATCGGAACGTCCCTACCGAGGACGCCTGATGGACTTTTGGCCCTAACAATTGATGTATACAGAATAATATATACGTATATAGAAGCTAAAAGTCGCGTTCTGCTTGTGGATCTTTCCAGATCCAGAAAATCGGAGAGTTCCCACGCTAGCCAACAAGTGGCGACAAAAAAATGAATAACACAATGAGCGTTCCCCTTATAAGTTCAATTGTCACTAACCCATAACAATTTTATATGTTAAAAAAATCGAAACTGTTGGCAACCAGAAAAGGAAATTATTCGAGAAAAAGATCACTTCATCGCGACTTCAATAATGAATTTGTGGTCGTCACCCGAGTAACACCGAGTCGTACTTACAGGAACTGTCTGGGCCAGATGCTTGTCGAATTCTTCTTCCTGTTGCTTCATCTCCTGCAGTTTTCTCATTTTGTCCGCGTCGGCTTCCTGAGCTATGACCATCGTTTGCTGGAGGGTCTGCAACTGGCGCAACACCTCGGGGTTTGTAAGTAAACTGGAAAAAGAAAACGAGGTCCAAATAGATTTAGTAATTTTTGTTTAGCAATATCACTAATTCAAAGTTTTCTGGAATTAAGTTCCATATAACACTCCAGACACTTGGCCAATGAAAGATTGGCCTGAAACTATGTCCAACACGACAGCCTCAACTGTATTTGTATACAAGTATTTCTATTATTTTATTAGTAAAAAATGAATCGTGAGTGTGATTCAGAAGAAGTTGAAGATAGCGACGATAAGCCAGTCAAGTACCAGTATTTGTGAAGTATATTAAGATACCCCATATAAATATGAAGATATGAGTATATCAGTGAATTATTCATTATAGAGGGTATGTTCCTCCCATGAATAGGAATTATTTAAAATTTTTATTTTAAAGGGCATGTCTTTATCGAAAGCATAATTTTCATGTTAATCATATCCATTCCGTTAGCGTTATGTTACTTTTTAATTATATATGATCGATTTTGCCTGTTTTAAGGGAATAACATTGCATTGTTGTTTGGTGACAATAATTGGCCTACCTTGCAACCGGGTTTTCATTTTGAACGGGAGGTTTCGGCGACGGATTGATCTCTTCCTCCTCGTCATCATAATCAAAATCCAATAATTTCTTATCAAAGTGAACCTGGCTATCGCTCTTTGACTCTCCAGTTCTCGTAATGAGCCTCTGCAATTGCTGCAACTGCAGCAAAACATTGGGATCTGACAAATTCTGTAAAAAAAAGGATAAGGTTAGTGAACGAAGTTAAATATTTTAAGTAACATTCACATAATTACAATCGGCACACAACAGTATAATTATACAACGATAAGTACAGAAATTAATTTTTGACTATTCAGAAGACAAAATGAGTATATAATTATATTATAATTGTAATGCTTAATAAGTAATAATACTATTGAATGAAAGTATCACTGAGAAACATAAATTTTTCAATATCAATTATAAAAAAATTATAACAAGATAAACTTATATAAAGAAGAACATATTGTTGGAAAATATTTCACAAGTATAAAATATTTTATCTAGAAACCGAGAGCAAACATTCTGATCAATGAGGGTACCGCTTATTAAAATAAACTAACATAACAATAAAGATAATAATGAATTATTTAAAATAACAGTAACAAAATTAAAATTTCGAAATGTCTCATTCTTGAAATAAAAACAAAGATACATTGCACTTACACACAAAACATACATTTGTATTTTTTGCTTAGAAGACTAACAAAAGTTTTAACTGAGAAATAATCAAATATTTGTTTTATAAATACAATTAATATAAAGTTAGTGAACATACAAAATTTAAAAAGATACACAAATTCAGGAAACAATCAATTGAGTGATTCTTCAAATTGGCATCATAGTACATCTAGGATTATCAATGGTTTCTTAATAAATAATAATGCTCACAATGGTCTAATTGAAAAATTTTAGGAGTTTCAATTAAAGAATCATTCAACAAAGTGTTAGGTCTATTTGAAAATTATAGATAACAATTATGCACTTCTAATATTATAATGCTCATTTTGCAATCAAATAATAGTTTTCTACTGGATAATTTTCGATTACTGATGAGTATTACTACTTTTAATTCTGATTACCTATTAATATACATACCCTATTAAATTAACTGCTAAGAAAAGCTGTCATTCAGCCAAAATGGCGAAATTTTGGTTCACAGTTAATTGTTGAACAAAAGGTATAACAAAAAATCAACTATTTCACAAATTACAGTAAATTATGAAAATTCTAATAAATTGAAATCACTGGAATATCTGAGGCGTTGGGGGAAGTTTACAGACCAACTGAAATCAGGTTTACTTCTGGGTGTGACTCGCCGAAATTCTTTCAAATGACTAGGAAGAACAGTACATAATTATAAATTACTTTTTGTTTAATTAATTTCAAGGTAACAAAATTTCATTCTTCTTCAGTTTCTAATTGTCCGTTTCAGAATTCAGGTTCGTAGCACCATAGCAGTATAAACATCTGTCGATAAGACCTATAACTCATACTTTTAGACCAGGTTGTTTAAATAACTTTGTGGGAAAAATTTGTCAGTATTAAATTTTTCCCAGAACTTGCTAATAATTTTCAAATTGATGTTTGTCCGTGCGATAGTTAACTAATTTTCATCCAACTTATTACGACCTATTCTCATTATACAGCACTCAATTTGAACTAGACTAGAAACAAACTTTTAAATTATTCTGCGGATTAACAAATTTTCTCTTAAAGATACATTGAATTAAATAAATGAAGAAACAGAACTAAAAGATTCACAAAATATAACGATCCCTAATCACAGGCGTACCTTCCAAAAATAGAGTAGACATAAAATTAAAAAATATCAGGAATGTTAACGTTCGAAATTTAAAATAAATGAAATGTCAAAATACATCATTTTCTCAGGATAGAAAAGGAAAGTGTGGTAACAATAAGAGTTTTCAGGGATTGCTTAACATTGTGAACAGCGATTAAGTGTATGATGTTGCTTCGCAGATTTGAAAGATAGATTATAACTAAATAATGCTTCATGAATTTCTGGATTATACATGATACTGAAGTTTTACTACGTTTGAAAATTTGCATCACTGATGTCCACATTAATAAATATATTTGAACTTTCGAATTAGGGAGAGGAAACTAAAATAAAATATAAATTGCACTATTAGAAATCTATGAGAAACAATAAGTATCATGAAAAGATCGAAAATAAACCGAATACTTATGAAACTTTTATCGTACAACACAAAAATAATATCATTGTAACCTTCTCTTTCTACCAAAATGAAGTCCGCAGCCCTAATGATTTCGTTAATCATATATCACCATAGTTACAGTTTTTCCCACGGTAACCACTACAATTCGCATGCGCGACGCCATGCCGCCATTACATCGTGCTACACCAGTACCCCCACTACAATGCGCTCTACACCTATGGACATCAATGTTTCGTAAGTTCCATTATTCTTCTTCCGTATTTCTTGTATGAATCTTTGCTACTAAAATAAATAAATCATTCAGGTGAATTTACCCACTAGAGCAAACCCTTATCTATGATTCAATTTTTTATGAGGTAGGTAACGTAGAAACACTACATTTTTTGGAATGAATCTTAACGTGACGAAGAAATTATTAATATATCCCACAATTTGGTGCCTCATAAAAACCTGAATCATGGATTATGTTTCACTCTATTCAAGAATTTCACCTCAATTGTAGATATACTTCAGTAGCAAGCATTCATACAAGAAACACTAGAGGATCGTACGGTGGTGCGCGTAGGTATTAAACGCATTGTAGCGAGTGTTGCGGTTAACCATGATGCCTTGACAGTGTCGCATACGCAGATTGAAGTGTCAATAGCGGGACCAAAACTGTAACTATGGTGAAACTGATGCCATTTTTGTTTCAGTCTGTATTTGGGGTTATTTTTCATAGCGTTGAAATATTATCGGATCAAATTTACCGAGTAGCATTAGAAGCGAAGAAAACATGATTTGAAACTCGAAATTTTGCCTAAAGTTTCATATGGCTCTTGAAAACACATACCGAAAAATATTTCTCATGCACTCTCGGTGAATCTTGAGTAAAGAGCGTTTGCAACTAAAAAATACTGTGTTCGAGGTTGTTATCAAGTTTAAAAGTATACATTACTTCAAAAGATTTTTGGGATATGTGTTTGAAGGCTGTCACATGATGAAATTTAAACAGGCAAAATCAGAGGTCTCAATTAAAGCTATTATTCAACAGCAAAAACCTTACGTAGTAGGTGTTCAAGGGGCCAATGAAGAATATTGAAATTAAGTGGTTAGAATTTTAGAAAATTGGATGAAGAGATATAAAAGAAAACACTCAAAAAAAGAAAATCTTCCAAAATCACTTTTTGAAAATGATTATAGAATAAACTTTACTTGAAACAAAAACTGATGAGATAAAATCACAAAAAAATTTAAATTGAAAAATTGGGGACATATATCAATAAGACAGGAAACAAACGAGAAATTATAACACAAAAATCTCATAAACAACTAGAACAAGAAAATTAGCCACAATACACAAATAAGGCGGAAGATTACTCTGTGAATGGAAGTAGTATACGAAACATTATTGAGGAAAAAATGTGTTAAAGAAGAATAAACTGTAGCATCAATGAACTCAGCTTGTTCATGTGAAGTCATGATAAGTGTTCTAATTCATTCAGAATCACAACAAACATTGGCAACATTCATATTCTTGATAATGTTAGACTAAAAGCAAATAAACAATATATAAGACAAAGGCAAAAGAAGATAATTAGAACTCTTAATTGTGATAGAAATCAAAAAATTAAAATGCAAACGTTCACGATTAGTTATTGCATACTCAAGAAATAAATGAAAACATATAACAATCACAACATTTTAAATATCCCTGAACTAGTTGTTGCGTAAAATTAAGCTATTTGAGTATTTAATCAAACACGACAATAATTTCAATACCCTCGTGTTCGATTTCCTAACAGAACCTCATGACCATGAGGATTTCAGAAATTTGAATAACATAATATAAAATATACTATATGAACATAATTATTAATTAAACATTTTGAGAATAATTATATGGAACGAACATAATACATTAAACATTATAATAGAAATTTTGATTTACTAAATTTTTCCTAAATCAATGGAAAAAACGTGATACTCAGTTGATAAATATTAATATATGTTATTTCCTAGAGTAATAAATATAAATAGTATATCGAATTTTCACTAACTAGATAATTGTATGACTTACAATACAGCTTGATGTGTCCTGTACTTTTTCCAAATTAAAGTTTTAAAAATATTATGCTTATTTAATAATACTTTTATAAATGATTGGTTCAATTATAATTTGGAAAAAACAAAAGTTAATTAAGTTTTATTAACTAGTAAAAATACATATATTTCATGTCTATCTTCAGCAGTAAAAAATAAAATATGTGGCATGCTTGTATTTTTAATTGAAAATGTTTTTAAAAAAGAGTGGTGAATTCACGGGGACTCTAATATGTTAAATTTTTTAATTTTCTTGTTGATGTACAAAATTTGTATGTTTTCATAAAATAGCAATTTTTGATTTAATATTATCTAATAATAATAATAATGTTTTAATTTATGAACACCAGATTTCTTCAACTCATTTCTTCTTTTTTTAGAATTGAGAAAAATAGAATATAACTTTGTATCTCCCAATTTGTACACCCTTTTGAGATATTTTTACAATGTGGTATTTAGGATTAAATGTATTGCTTTTCTAAAATTGTAATATTTTCTCATATTATAAACATATAAAATCAAATACTAAAAGTTAAATTATACAAGAACAGCCAAAATTTGAACAAAAATAACTAGAATGAAAGGCAAGACTACTGTTAAACGGAAATCATTTCTATATAACAAATTAATATTTAATACAGTACAAAATAGAAAATTTTATTTGGATAGATTGTATTTAAATTAGCATAGTTTTGGTATACTGCTGAAGATTATTACACAAAATGCCGCACATGTACAATGTATTTCATTAATAACTTTCATTTATAATAAAGCTTACATATAAACTATTAATCTGATTACTATCAATAGTAAAATTTTGATTATGATTTGAAATGCAACTCATTGAACTTTTCCAACATGGAGTACCTTTGCTGACACATTTAACAAACAATATAAAATAACTGAAGTACTTGGTTTTAATTTTATATCATTTGTATCTATTGAGATACAAAAAAATTAGTTCATCAACAAACTTTATGAAAGGTATCAAATTGAAAATAATCAAATATCTTTACACAAAGGTGTCAACAAACTAAGACATCTACATTTATATTGCATAAACGTTATATATCAGAACTAAAGTAAATAAATTTAATTATTGTCCCTGTTTAACTGATGCAGTATCTGATTTAGTCCGAATTATTCTACCAGGTTTACTGACATGAAAAAGTTGCATACTTGATTGTTACATATAAACATAGTCTTGAAATTTGTAGAATTTACTGTTGGGCCAGAATAAATGTTTTGATTAAAGTGTTTCTTTCATAAATATCTTCAAACTATCTATTCCTAGAATCATTCCTCAAATTTCAAGACCTCACAAACATTTGATCACAATTTGAATCCAACATGAATATCTTAAAGTGAATGATTTTAAACCTAATTTTATCTTACTTATTTCAAATTAAGTTATTAGTAATTCAAATTTTGAGTTAGTATCTCATTTTTTGTGTCCGGCATAAGCTGCAATTATTTCGAAGTAAACTGTTTACAGACTAGCCAAGAAACTTTGCTGACTATTAATTTCATCTACAATATTTATTCATATAAAATTTCTGTTGATCTAAAAACATACAAAGAACCTTTTGTTAAAAATTCCTCCTACTATATTCATTTATATGTTCAGTAGTTTGATCCTTATTATAAAATTTTTATTTGAATTACTGCCACTGTTACAAATGGAATCAATTTTAAACATCGAATCAGTATGACCAAATATTCTGGTCTAAGATCACTCGATCTGATACGCGTATATTTTTTAATTTTTATATCCTATTAGTACTAAAAAGGTGGCCGTTATTCTGTGATCATGAGCTTTGTTTCTATATTTCCATTATTGAACTAAATTCATAAACAATTAATTTTGGAAATGAGAATAAATGTTAACTCTTCTAAGCCAACAAAGCTATATATCTACTACTAAATAAAATGCTATGTACCAGGTTAACTCCTCCTTGTTGATTATCGTTGCTCTGTGATGTTTTGGTTGGTGTCTTTTGTAGAGCAGGCGAACCTATATAAAGGAACTTATTTAGATAAATACTAACATGAATACAACGTGCCAAATTAAATTTTGAAGAATATATACATCACACGAATATAATGAAACGACGGATAATCGATTATTGTAAAAAACCTTCACATACAACCCAATATACTTACCATTCAACATAAAAAGTATATAACTCCAGTAGAAGGAAATTAACAATACACAGGTATATTGTAAGTTTTGGAAATGTTTGTTAAAGTAATAATAATGAATCGTTCATGAAAATCTTTAATTTCAGAATATAAATTTGGACGATACTTGAGGTTTCAAGTGCATTATTTGTAAAGTTAATATTTCAATTTCCAGACATTAAAAATCAATGAGAACATCTTCTAGTAGACATCCTAAAATTTTTTTCCAACGAAAGTAAATGATAGTAGTAGTAATAAACTTTATTGAAACTATATTTCAAAGGGCTAACGGCCTAGGTCTTCCTGCCCAGTAAATGATATTTACCTCTGTATGGCCTACAACTGCAAATTATAGATATGCTCTCATAATAAAAACAGCTATCTACACTTAAACCGATAGTCCTGAAAATATCTTTTATGTATTTCATGAATATAAAATTCATTGTAATTTTGTATACTTTTCACCAATAATGTCTAATTTCAGCAATTTTAGATGTTAGTAATGAATCATTTTTTATCAAATGAAAAGAAAAACTTCAGTCAGTACAAGTTCGTGATTTGTGGCCTGTCTTAAAATAAAGCAAGAATTATAGAAACCAAATAGTAGAACTACTATAGCGTACTGATTTTGAAAGTAAACGGTTTATTTTTAATTATTAAATAATTTTCATTGTTCAATTTACATCTATAGTATCGAACATTGGCCATTATTCAATACTAAAGTAACCTCGTACGAATTTTCATCTAATGAACCTCTACGATTTTATAACATATCTTAATTAATTTTTTTAAGGACGAGAGTCTATAGTGAACGAATTTGATACTTTGGATTTTTGGCACGTTGTATATTGTTGCTCTTTGATATCGAAGAATGCAACTGACCTTTTGTTAGAGCGTTGACGTTGTGGCCGTTGGCCTGTGCTGGAGTCCCAAACTCCTTGTGGATGGGATTGTTCGGATCGGCCAGATCAAACAGAGGCTGAATAACATCGGGTGGGAACACCTGATTCTTCTGCCAGAGATTGAGCACCCGTATTATTTTACTCTGAAAGAAATGTGAAAAATCGTTTAGGTTAAATAAAACTTAGCTAATTGCAATCAATAAAATGAAAAATTATAATTTCTCAATAATTTATACATTAACAATTGCCCAGATCAAGTGTTAAAATTTAAAATTTCAATATTATACTTAATATTGCAGGCAACCTAATTTCTAGATGCAAATACATTTGATTTTTATTTTTGAAGAATGCAGCATTATGCTGAGTAACTCTTATAAATAGTTATAGGTAATAAATATAACTATGCAGTATATCATACGAAGCCCTAACGATATCTAATACTTTGGGTAGAGAAGGCATAAGAGACAGAATTTATATCCCACAAAGGGTGACCAATACTTTGAGCCATTTTTATCCAATATATGTCACCGTGATGCTAGTCAACGATTCGTTACCACAATTGCTACCAAAATTTATAATAAGTTACCGACAAACATAAAAAATTTGTTTCAGCAAACTCAGACTTATTTAAAGATATTCTGTAATTAGTTTAATAGAAAAAAAAATTTATTATCGTCACTATTAACTCACATTGTAAACATATATTATTTTGTTCTTTTCATATTGTAGCACATACAGGTGCATGTGCCTAGGTGCCTAGATTTTATTATTATTGTTTTTTTTTCTCAATTTATTAGTGACTAATTGTTAAACATAAATGTATATGTAAATAAATTAAATTAAAATTAAGAAAAGCTCAAGTTTTTTCATAGAAAATTTGACCAATTCGAAAATACAGAAAGATTGAATAATGTGACACTAGAATATATCAGGTATTTAAATATGTTTACAGCAGGTGAGAAAAATTGAAGGAAGGTTTTTCCTCCACTAAGCTTTGTAGAAATTTTCTATCTACTTGGCTTGAAATACTATAATAGAATAGAACTCATCTAACATGTCTGTTTGAACTATATTAAAATTCAACCAAATAGAAACAAGAAATTTTCTGAATCTACTGAAGTGATCTGGGTAGTAAAATTGATTTTTCAATAGTTATTCAGTTAGTGTAGCAATTAAGTTCCCATACCATTGACATTATATTCTTGTCGGTTTTTGAATGTAGCATTTGATACCTATATGATTTACTTTTATTTGAGGCCTCTTTCTGCTTTCAATAATTTGTTTTTTTTTTCACTGATAAAAATTTACACATGGGAAGGATTGTATTGCACTTCAAAAAAATTTGACAATTAGACGGAATATTGTCTGATACTCTGTAGAGATTTTCTTCTAGTGACCAACTACACGTCGCAGTGACAAGCAGCATCCAACACAGGGGGGGCTTCCACAACATGGGCTGCAGCATGGAGCACAGCAATATGGTACGTAGACGCAAGGTGCACAACAAGGTACGCAGCAGGGGCCGCAACAAGATATAGAACTAAGTTCTATACTTTCAGTGTGTGAACACATAATAATGTGAAAATTTTAATACAAGTGATTAAATATCTTTTATTTGTATTAAAAACACTTAAAAGATTCAATTAAAGTATCCAATACAAAAACTAGAATTCACAAATCTCCAAAATACATGTGTTTACACCATTTGAACAAAATTCCACCTAATATGAGTAAAGTAACTTTAAAATTTCAAACACGTTAACATAATGCTTCTGAAAATAGAACCATACACAGTGAAGCATTGTTAAATTATAACACTATGCACTAATATACAGTTAACCTTTAGAGATGTTCACATACTGTATTTAGACTCTCAGTTGTTTTGTTGTTATTATCCAAAGTGCAAATAATACCATCATAATCTGAACTACACAATAGAGAATTATTTATTTACTGAATCTGAAATTTTCGAAAATATTCTTCAAGTTGCTGGTATACTTAATGTTCTTAAATTACTGCTTTGGCATTTATATAGATTAGTCTCACTAAAATGTATCATTATTCATACTAATAAGACAATGGGTAATAACATTACTAATAAGTAAACATAAGATATTTCATTCATAACTGAATTAGACACTCATTCAACTTTCTCGAAGAGTAATCAAATTCATATTCCATTACACCCTATCTCTTCTAACAAGATATTCAAAGCACCACTTGAAACCTAGTGTTTCAAGTATATATCTCAATTTAATCAATGGATAGAAATCTATAAATAAATATAGTCTAAGGTACTTTAAGGTATTCTCAAACTTTCTTATGATAAACAAGACGTAAAGGAGCTATTTTGTATATACAATTACCTTATCTTCTGGAGGACATTTATACAAATTCACAAAAGTTTGTTGAATATTTTTGGCAAACCTAGGAGCAAACACATCCTTTTCGGTACCAAACTGATGCCTTGATTGCCGTACTATTGAATCAATCACATACAGTCCTGGTATTTTATATTCAGATTTACACTTTAAAATGAACTTTTCAACACTTTGCACTACATGTTTATAAAACTTTATAGCCTTAATTGCACCTCTAGTTAAAGCTGTCATTTTTGCCTTGGATATAGGTGGTTTAAACTCGTACAGAGACGAAAGCTGAAACAAAATTTACTTATTAGCATAATTAAGAGTAAATATCGGTGTACATGCAGATCACATTAATTTGATTTCCAAATTTCCATTATAGCTAATCATATTTACCTCTGCATTGAAAGCTTTAACCGACTCCATTTTATATAGGTTTTGTTTCAAAATGTGTATCTAAATCTTATTTTAAGTTTTCTTTAGCTTCCATTATGGAGCAAGCAAAATTGACGCCATTTTATTGAAGTGCAAATATAAAAAGTATTATAAATGACGCTATAATCAATTGGTCATAGAAAAACTCTATGGTACGAAATGCCTATGCAGAAAAATTTACCATGCTTCTACCGAAAAGTATTTCATTTTACTACTATGTGCTTCTACTATTACTTATTAAAAATGTGAAAGAAATATAGGCTCTTGCATCGCATATTATTGTACTAAGTTTAATGATAAACCGAGTTTAATTTGACATTTTCGCTTGTCAAATGTCAAATTAAACTCGGTTTATCATTAAACTTAGTTCGATAATATACGGTGCAAGAGTCTAATAGGCTCTTGCACCGTATATTATTAAACTGAGTTTAATGATAAACCGAGTTTAATTAGACATTTTCGCTTGCACCAAAATATAAACGGCGTTTAAGCCATCTTAAACCCCGCATAAACCAAGTTTAGTTAAACGACGTTTTATAATAAAACGGTGCAAGAGCCTGTAAATATAGTATAAATAAACTGTTTATTTTTACCGATGATATAAAATAAAGGAAGTTATCCTTTGTATTCTGGAACATACTTAGAATTTACAATTCACAGAATTCCAATTAGCCGGTCCCGGTCCCGGTATCCAAAACTTTATATGTTCTATGAATATGATGTGTTGCTCGCTGACCTTATCTTTTGCGTAAAGTATATAATACCAATTTTCATGCATTTTTGTAATTAGGCTTCAAGGTCTTTTGTGGTCTCGTTGTCGTTATTATTTGGAAGAGTCATTCATTTTGAGAACTGACAGAGAAGATAAAGCTAAGTTTTGAAAATGAGTACCAAGGCGGTTTGTGTTGTAACTGGAGAGGTCGTAAAAGGAACTCTCTTTCTTAGCCAAGTAAGTAATTTTCATGAATCTCGTGCTTCAGTTATAGCAAATTATGAAATTGTATAGGACGCAAAAGGACCGGTCAAGGTTACAGGGGAAATATCTGGTCTTGGAAAGGGGCTTCATGGTTTCCATGTTCATGAATTTGGAGACAACACAAATGGTTGTATATCAGCTGGTGCCCATTTCAATCCATGTAATAAGCAACATGGGGGACCAAAACACGCCGAACGGCATGTTGGAGATCTAGGGAACGTAGAAGCCGGAGATGATGGTGTTGCAAAAGTCAACATAGAAGATGCTATCATTTCATTGAAGGGTGAAAATAGCGTTATTGGTCGTACTTTAGTGGTACATGCCGATCCTGATGACTTTGGGGATGGTGGTCATGAATTGAGCAAGACGACAGGAAATGCTGGTGCTCGTGTCGCTTGTGGTGTGATTGGTATTGCTAAAATTTAGAGTACTTTACAAAGGTTTGGTAATTATTTTTAGGGTTCTTCAAATGTTGTACTGAATATTATATAATAAAAAGCTGTTCGTTGTACTTTAAACTTTCATTTCTTATTATATGTGCATAAATGTCAAGTTAATTTTAAAGAAGGCTTCCAGAAATGTCATTCAAATTGAAATTGTGAATTAAATTCAGAATTGAGTACCTATGTCTCAAGGATTTTTTTAAAAATGAGTGCCTATCTGCAAAATTTGTAAGTTTATGGTATTCTCATTATCCTAAGTAATAGTATATCAAATTGGTAGACTGAATTTTAATAAATAAGGTGCAATTTATTGATAACTATTTAACTCTGATTATTTCAAGAAAAATAAAGAATAAAGGTCGAGAATCAATTGATATGGTAGTTAATTAAAATTCATGTACATTGTTCATATAATTTATTTAAAGCAACTATATACATACTATCAGTTGACATTTGCCATCGATTTTGATTACTCTGTTCCTATACAATTATTATTCAAGGTTATATTGCATGTTTTACAATTTAAAAATTTTCAAGGTTCTAGGGTATACAATTTGTTTTCCATAGAATTTTTATCAAAACTATAATTTGTTTTTAAAAATGTTTCTAAAGTTAAATTGGATTAATTTATAATTTAATTTGAGGAAAAATTTATATGATATATGTTTATTTACCCTGTGCCTTTATTAAATGTACTGATGTGATATTACAAACAATTCCTCATTTAAGCTATAAAAGAGATACAATTATATTTTAACTGAATAATATTTTAATTGTCTCATCATCCCCCTTAGCGTTAATAGTTACAATGGATTTTAACTTAGTATAGATATCAATGTTTTGATAAACAAAACTATTTTCCATTATTCATTGTCTTGCATAGATAATATCTATACAGAGAGAATATATATATATATATATATATATATATATATATATATATATATATATATATATATATATATATATATATGTATATAAAATATATATGTATATCAAATATATATATATATATATATTCTTATTCTTATATATATATATATATATATATATATATATATATATATATATATATATATATATATATATAGATTTATATATTTACATATAAATAACTTAAGAAGTTTGCTTCCACTTTTGTCTTCTCATCAATCAAGATAAATCCTTTATGATGCAAATATTTTTTCCAAGTCTAAAAAATATTCAGCTTTATAGTTATTTGCCTAAGTACCTCGACCTATCAATACTTTTTGGTTTTTCTCTAGCTAGAACATTCTCGAATTGCCTGAAGATATGATAATTATTACTTTCCACTGAAGTTATGCCGATCATTACGGCCTTCATTTTTTACTCAATTTTTCCTTTAAAAAATATGCTTCTTCGATGCTCCTTAGTCCTTGGCTGCAACCTCCTCTGTCGAATGGAAAATCACACACAATATATATATATATATATATATATATATATATATATATATATATATATATATATATATATATATATATATATATATATATATATATATATATATATATATATATATATATATATATATATATATGTATATATATATATATATATATATATTATATATTATATATATATATATATATATATATTATATATATATATATTTATAAATATATATATATATATATAAAAATATATATATATATATATATATATATATATATATATATATATATTAGGTACAATTAATATAAAAAAATATATATACTTATATTTATATAGGTGCTTTGTGAAAAGTTGTATTTTGAATGATCAGGTTAGTCCTATTTGATAAAGAAATTGAAATTGCAGAAATAAAGAAGTGATGAAGTTCAGTGAGCATGATCGCATTGAAGAACATCCAAAAGCACCTTATGGACTCAATAGAGTGTATTTGACGATAAGGGACGAAATTACTGCTATCGAGCAAGATGTAACGAAGGTAAAATATATATCTACTATGTAGGTTTCATTTATCAACTGCGAAATACTTATTTTTTCCAACAAAAACTATAACATTATTTGAAATTTTTTTCGTTACTATCGAATATCAAATCGAAACCTAAAAGCTGAGCTACATATTGCTTTATAATTCATATAACTTTTGATTTTGAAGATCAATCTAGATAATAAAAAAAAACTCGTGAGTAGCAGAGCTCCACCACTAAGGTCGTATTTTTCGCGTCGAGATGCGATGATTCTAACGGATATAATTATGTATTTGTGGAATTCTGGACTTCCATTGTCTATAAAAATATATATCTGAAACAAAAATGAAAGAAAAGAAGATTTGATTAGTAAATGGCAAGAGAAGAAAATAGCTGAAAAAATTAAATTCAATGAATTAGTAGTATCTGAAAAAAGAAATGAAATGAGATTAGTAAATAATAAGTTGGAAAATGGTGAAAAAATAAAATTATACAATATACACGACGTTTCGGTTAGATTCTCGGTCTCTAACCGTTCTCAAGTGTAAACTGTTTACACTTGAGAACGGTTAGAGATACCCAACTAACCGAAACGTCGTGTATATTGTATAATTTTATTTTTTCACCATTTTCCAACTTATTATTTACTAATCTCATTTCATTTCTTTTTTCAGATACTACTAATTCATTGAATTTAATTTTTTCAGCTATTTTCTTTTCTTGCCATTTACTAATCAAATCTTCTTTTCTTTTATTTTTGTTTCAGATATATATTTTTATAGACAATGGAAGTCCAGAATTCCACAAATACAGAAGAAACATTGTCGAAACCATTCAAACTAACGGATATAATTATATTTTGAAAAATATCACAAATAGCAAACCGAATTGAAAAGTAGAAAATAATTTATTCTTTTGAAAAAAAAAATGGCTTAGGAACATAGCCACAGAACATACCTCAACATCAACTCAAACCACGTACCAAATTTAAACCCTCTATTGTAAATAGAAAATCGTGAAGTGCATCGTGTACTGGTAGTAAAGCAGGTCGGGCAAAAACCACGAAAAAACAAAAAAAATCTACTTGAAATGGCGACGGTTGGAAAAATTTAACCAAATTTTTATAGATTCGTTCTGCAACGAAAACAATCTTAGGTTCCTAATTTCAGCTCGTTTGAGTCGATGGTAGTCCCCAAAACTCCCCTCGTCGCCACTGCGTCCGACAGTACCAATCAATTCATATAGATTTGAATTAATTTGAAATATTATAATTATTTTCTAGAGAAGGAAGCATCAACTGCTGGAGCTATATTTGAAAGATTATCTTCAATACGACGAAGAACTTCGACAGGTTGACATGGCATTCATGGATACTCAGTTTTGATGCGATGGATTGTATATATATATATATATATATATATATATATATATATATATATATATATATATATATATATATATATGTATTATATATTCTTATACATTCCTCTAGAATAATAGAAAATTATAAAATTTTGAATATTTTATTGCAGGATTAAAGTATAATTACATGTAACAGCTGATCATAAAATATATATTATTATAAATATTTTAATGAAATAAAGTTCTTTGAAAAAAATTTTCAACATTCTACTTCGATTATTATAATTAAAGAACTCGAAAGTTCAAAAAAAATCCAAGAATAATTCAGTCAGTGGGACATGATGGGTTAGGTACAATGATATTGATAGTAGGGGAGCCCAAGCGGTGATTTTGGGATTTACTCGAGCGCGGCAGAATAACATATTGGGGGAAACCTTGCACCCTGTTGAGTATCCCCACCATACATGAATCCTCAATACGGGGGCGTTCGTCCAGGGCAGTCGATCAGATTAGTAACTGACTATTTGCACGTGGCATAAGGAAATAGGAGACTAAAAAAGTTGCAAAAAGAAAACGTCACCTTGACATTCTCGAGCACGGTTAAATTTTTATTTTTATTTTGAAGGAAATGTCTCGATTTTTTTTGCATTTTTGAATATCTGCGATGAGTTTTGGTCTCGTACGGTCACTCCCACCATGCAAACCGGCAGATTAACCTACCTTCGTTATTAGAGACGATGTAGGGTGTATAAACTATTAATATCTGACGCGCTCGAGTAAATCTATATAACGATTTTTTTTTACATTTTCGAAGATCTGCATACGTTTGCCCCCCCCCCAGTGAAATGGCATACATCGTATAACCTTTTTTTCGTTTTAGCATCTAATCTTCACAATCCAAAAGGTTCCCACGACGCTCGTGTAAATCCCCATTTAGCATCTCGGGCTCCCCTACTATAATAATTATTTCTTCTTGCGATAAATTGTTTGTATCTTACCACCCAGTCGCCTAGCAACCTTAGTAAACAACCAATAACTACATCACCTGTTTCTAGAGCAACATTTTGACATTAGTTACCAAATTTGAGCTACACAAACAGCAAATATACAAACTATTTGAATATACAAGAAAAAATGGATTGGAATTATATAAATTCGGTCGTCCCGGAAGATTTGAATGACGACGAAAAAGAAGAACTGTTTAACAGCGTCACTTGGTACGATTGTGATCAGGAAAATCCTGATTTGGAAAGGAGCAGGATACTGCTGAAAATCAGCCAGGAACTACTGAAATACAAGGGGGAGCAAGTGGAAACGTTGCTCCACGAATTGGACGAAATTGCGATAAAACAAGGTGAAGAAGAAGCTAGGAAATTCGAGTCCGATACGGACATTAGAAGTCCTAGATCTAGGAAATCCAGCAGTATTGAAATTGAAAGTGAGTAAATTGTACATCAAGACCGATCGAAGTGATTGCACACACACACACACACACACACACACACACACACACACACACACACACACACACACACACACACACACACACACACACACACACACACACACACACACACACACACACACACACACACACACACACACACACACACACACATATATATATATATATATATATATATATATAGTTAATAAGTTTCTTAAACCTTTTTATTGAAATGATGAAGTGTTAGTGGGTATTAGGGTTTATTGATGTTCACTAAGAAATTATTCAAAATTTACTTCCAATTTTGTTTACGTTTCGGCTAGCTTCCAAGTAAGCCTTTTTCAAAACTATAAAAATATTTTTATTTGCGATGATATTGAAAGCTTTCTTTGTTTTGCAATTTTTATATTTTTGAAAAAGGCTTGGAAACTAGCCGAAACGTAAACAAAATTGGAAGTAAATTTTGAATAATTTCTAAGTGAACTTCAATAAACCCTAATACCCACTAACACTTCATCTAAGTATACATACAGTGGCGGATTTAACAGGTGGGAAAAAGCGCGCTTGCCCACTGGGCCCCCCCGACGAAAGGCTCTCAGGGCCCCTCTTGATGAAAGTTACACATTTCTTTTTTTTCCTTTTTTTATTGAAAAACTGTTTCGGTGAGTACCTTGTGGACAGCACAAGTTCAATTTTCATTCAGGGGCACCCTGTTATCAGAATAATTGCAATGCTTGATAACTATAGTTATGTTACGTTACGTTGTTTACAATATATCGTAAATTAAATATACAATCAGATAACTTTTGTAATCAATCAGTTATTTAAAATGTCTACGATTTTCTCAAAGTTTGTCGAATATTTCTGACTTATCAAAAACGTTCTAAAGGGGCCCCGGGTGCCCCCGCGCATCTAAATTCAGTTTTTAGTCAACTGACCATCACTTTTATATTCATCAAATTCTTGAAACATATATCTTTCACTTTCCATGGAACATAATTTTTTAAGGAGGGGGGGCTGAAGAAATATTGCCCACTGGGCCTTTTTCCTTAAATCCGCCGCTGTATATATATATATATATATATATATATATTCTAAGAGATATCAATTATTGGTATAACAGGTTTATTTCAAACATTACATTTTAAAATTAAAATTCATTGGACGTTTCAATGGAGTTTCCATCTTCATCAGCTAAAATCGGGATAAGATACAATTCAAATGCCTAAATATAAAACATATATACACATACACTAAAATAAAATAAAATAAATTGTATCTCACCAGAATGTTCGTCGGTAGTTGTCACAATACTACTTGACTTTTGAATCTCAGTTTAACCGATGTATAATCGTTCATGCGCATAGAGCTCATGTATTACAATAATGGGGCATATATCGAACTTAGGCCCTTTATATCTATTTTGTTGTTAACTGTGTTGTCTTGGTTCTTCTGTATAAAAATCATTTCAAGGATTTCGCGTGATTTTAAGTTTTTTTCTATAGTTAGTATGTGTGTTTCATCGTAATCGAAATCTTGTTTTTCTGATTGATTGAGTTAGTTCAGTACGTTTTTCGCTGTTTTGGCATATCTGTGGGCTTTTAGTCTATCTTGTAGACGTTGTGAGGTTTGTCCGATATATACTTTATTGCAATCTTTGCAGGGAACGCTGTATACTACGTGGGATTTCTTTTCTGTTGGAATTTTGCTCTTTAAGTTGGTGTAGAGTTGTTTTATCTGATTCTGAGGTTGATGCGCTATCTGTATATTGAACGGTTTTAAAATGTTAGTTATTTTCGGGGTCAGGTATGTGATGTATGGAATAGGTACGTATATTTTTTTATCTGTAGACTCTGGTGTGTTAGATCTTGGTTCCTTGTTGTAGGTTTTATGTACTTGGATTTTGATGTTTTTGTCTATTATATGAGAAGGATAGTTGTTGCGTATCAGAAGTGATTTCGCTTTTTTGAGTGTTTCAGGTCGGAATCTGGGAGATGTTAGTTGGACAGCTCTGTATATTACGTTGCTAACAATGGCCTTTTTATGTGAGATGTGGTGTGCTGAGTGGAAGTCAATTAACCGGTTGGTGGCTGTGGTTTTAGTGTACCATTTCGTGTTTAATTTGTTATTATTACGAATTATTGTCATGTCTAGGAAATTAATAGAACAATTGGTCTCTGCTTCGAGAGTGAATTGTAATTTAGGATGAATATTGTTGAAGCTCCTCAAGATTTCATCTACCTCATTGGGGTTGGCAATAAGCAAACAGTCGTCTACAAATCTTTTGTATAAAGTTATTTTGAATTTACTGTCCTGTAATATTAGTTCTTCTATATATTCCATGACTATCTGTGCTGTTACACTTGAAATGGGACTGCCCATCGCGACACCATCTGTTTGTTGGTAGAATTGATTTTTATACTGAAAATAATTTGTGTGGAGAGTAAATTGCAGATGGTGTCGCGATGGGCAGTCCCATTTCAAGTGTAACAGCACAGATAGTCATGGAATATATAGAAGAACTAATATTACAGGACAGTAAATTCAAAATAACTTTATACAAAAGATTTGTAGACGACTGTTTGCTTATTGCCAACCCCAATGAGGTAGATGAAATCTTGAGGAGCTTCAACAATATTCATCCTAAATTACAATTCACTCTCGAAGCAGAGACCAATTGTTCTATTAATTTCCTAGACATGACAATAATTCGTAATAATAACAAATTAAACACGAAATGGTACACTAAAACCACAGCCACCAACCGGTTAATTGACTTCCACTCAGCACACCACATCTCACATAAAAAGGCCATTGTTAGCAACGTAATATACAGAGCTGTCCAACTAACATCTCCCAGATTCCGACCTGAAACACTCAAAAAAGCGAAATCACTTCTGATACGCAACAACTATCCTTCTCATATAATAGACAAAAACATCAAAATCCAAGTACATAAAACCTACAACAAGGAACCAAGATCTAACACACCAGAGTCTACAGATAAAAAAAAATATACGTACCTATTCCATACATCACATACCTGACCCCGAAAATAACTAACATTTTAAAACCGTTCAATATACAGATAGCGCATCAACCTCAGAATCAGATAAAACAACTCTACACCAACTTAAAGAGCAAAATTCCAACAGAAAAGAAATCCCACGTAGTATACAGCGTTCCCTGCAAAGATTGCAATAAAGTATATATCGGACAAACCTCACAACGTCTACAAGATAGACTAAAAGCCCACAGATATGCCAAAACAGCGAACACTGCACTGAACAAACACAAACAATCAGAAAGACATGATTTCGATTACGATGAAACACACATACTAACTATAGAAAAAAACTTAAAATCACGCGAAATCCTTGAAATGATTTTTATACAGAAGAACCAAGACAACACAGTTAACAACAAAATAGATATAAAGGGCCTAAGTTCGATATATGCCCCATTATTGTAATACATGAGCTCTATGCGCATGAACGATTATACATCGGTTAAACTGAGATTCAAAAGTCAAGTAGTATTGTGACAACTACCGACGAACATTCTGGTGAGATACAATTTATTTTATTTTATTTTAGTGTATGTGTATATATGTTTTATATTTAGGCATTTGAATTGTATTTTATCCCGATTTTAGCTGATGAAGATGGAAACTCCATTGAAACGTCCAATGAATTTTAATTTTAAAATGTAATGTTTGAAATAAACCTGTTATACCAATAATTGATATCTCTTAGAATGAATACGATAAACAGGTAAAAACCAAGAATTCATATATATATATATATATATATATATATATATATATATATATATATATATATATATATATATATATATATATATATATATATACACAGCGGCGGATTTAAGGAAAAAGGCCCAGTGGCCTATATAGTGTATATTTGTTTTATTTGATTTTGTGCAGTGTGGGCTACTTTAATATCGTGTGGATTTAAAATTTGTGAAATTTTATTACTTAAATGAGGAATATATGGAAGAGGAATATATTTTTTGTTAATATTTTCTTTTTTTGATGTTTCTAATGTGTTGTAAAGTTTATGGATTCTATTTTTAGTGATTTTCTGTATAAGTATATATATATATATATATATATATATATATATATATATATATATATATATATATATATATATATATATATATATATATATATATATATATATATATATATATATATATATATATATATATATATACAGAAAATCAGTAAAATTAGAATTCATAAACTTTATAACACATTAGAAACATCAAAAAAAAGAAAATATAAACATTTTTTTGATGAATCAATAAATGTCATAGAAATATAAATTTTATCAAAAGTTTTGATAAAGCCACGAATGTCGTGGCGAAACGTCAACTTTTTAATAAAATCGAGTTTTTTAAGATTCAACAAGCCTGCTCTTGCTAATAATTTTCAAGAGATTAGAAATAGTTCACAGGCAACAACAATTCGAATAAAATATAATATATAAATATAATTATATATATATATATATATATATATAATTATATATATATATATATATATATATATATATATATATATATATATATATATATATATATATATATATATATATATATATATATATATATATATATATATATATATATATATATATATATATATATATATATATATATATATATATATTTTATATATATATATATATATATATATATATATATATATATATATATATATATATATATATATATATATATATATATATAATTAGCGAATATAGTAACCACCTTCGGGTGTCAGGACGTACGAGTTCTCGTTGCCGAAATGTTTTCATCTATCTGTAAGATGTGGTTCATTTGTTTCCGACTGGTGGCTCTGTGTCATATTTATATGCCATTAAGTCACTAGAAGGAAAATATAAGACCGTTGGAAATATTTGGTTGGTTTTCGCTGCTTGCAAACTTATAATGCGAATGCTGGGCCAGTATTAATCCTCTGAACCCTACCCACACTTCCTATGTTCCATAAATATCCCTTCTCACCTATCCTTAATGCACTTGTACATACAAGTGTATCCTCTGATCTGGCTGAAGGAGTTAATCCCAAACTCAAGCTGCCCGCCTCCCTGACACATACTTCAGGGAGGAATGAAACACGTGTGTTTCCTTTTTTTTGGTTGGTTCAACCAAGTTAGTTAGTCGAGTATGTTAGGTACGCTTAGGTGTGTATATATCGTGGGTACGCTGGCTAGTATTTGGGAGGTCTCGGGTTCAAACCCCGGGGCCGACTGGTCTGCCATGAGTTTTTCTCAGAGGTTTCCTCATGGTAATGTAAGTCACTGCTCGCAATCTTATAAGGCGAATGCTGGGCCAGTATTAATCCTCTGAACCCTACCCACACTTCCTATGTTCCATAAATATCCCGTCTCACCTATCCTTGATGCACTTGTACATACAAGTGTATCCTCTGATCTGGCTGAAGGAGTTAATCCCAAACTCAAGCTGCCCGCCTCCCTGACACATACTTCAGGGAGGAATGGAACACGTGTGTTTCCCTTTTTTTTTTGGTTGGTTATCACTTTCGATGGATGGATGATACTGATGAGCCCCAAATAAGGGCGAAACAGACTGTCTATCATTTCCATTGATTGTGATAAACAACTTAATGTTTCTAACATACACCATCCAAGGTATATGGAGGCATTTCGATGTTTCGTGAACTCGTATAACCAGCTCCGCTAGGAGGTTTGTTTGATTAGTTTCAAATAAATGTCCTAGTTTACTTGATTTTATTGCCACGAACGTGTTTCGATAACACGAAGAATTCTGTTTTATATTCATATATATATATATATATATATATATATATATATATATATATATATATATATATATATAACCAACTTATATTTTTTGTAGATTTAGAACAACGATATAATGAGATCAAATCCAAATATAAAAAACAGCAGAGGATAAATGAGAAATATGTCCAAGAAATAGAAACGGTAAGTTTGAAGTTAAAATAACTTTAACACCTAATTTAACATAACCAAAAAAAGAAACGGTGTCCCATAAATGGTGTCATGGGACACCAGGTAGGAACGAAGTTCTTCGGATAATATAGGAGGACCACAATTTGCAAAAACGAAACATATGCGTGTCGGGGCGCACGACAGAAGTGATAACTTATACTGATCCAAGTTGAAATAATAAATATTGAAATGTGGGACTAAGAGCTCTTACGAGATTGTAAATAAAAAAATTAAAAAAGCCAAGAGTAACCTCTAGGATTCGAACCCAGAAATACACCAGGGTTCAGTACTTAAACCACTCGGCCGTCAGCGCAATATAAAGTATAGACGCAAAAGTGTAGATAACGAGAGGATAACGTATCGCCACGCTATTCATTTGAATATAAACCTACAATACGTAGTCATTATTTTATGGAACGAATTTGTAAAGCTTTATCATTTCATTATGCCATATCTGATTCCTATCGTAATCTATTATTTTATGCATATAACTTATACAAATTTATTTCGATGTTTCACATCTGACGTTATCGAGTTGCTTGTACATGAATTAATGAGTACATATAATGCATTGGCGATTGACGTGGCGGAGTGGGATCAGAAAGAGAAGGGATGAGAGAACGGAAAGAAAGAGGGAGAAAGAGAAAGGTATAGTCTGTCCAGTCTAAGTTGGCGTGTACGTCACAGTCATGCGCAAATAACGACGCAAGGCTGCCTACCCAAATAAATAAAATTCGAAATGGTCAAAATTCATATCTGTCGTAAGTAATTTTCTGAAAAAGTAGTTATATGGTGATAGTGACCGGATCATCCATTTCGACAAATATTCTGTTCTTAACATATCAAATCGTATGTATCTCTCAAGAAAAACTAACATTCCGAGTAATGAAAATAAGTTGAATGTTTGTTAAGTTGTCATTTAATTGAAAAATTTGCAATTTTGCCGGACCCTCTCGACCAACGCGCCGGTAATCGGCATTTCACGTTTGACAGTCGCCGAGTAACCTAGAAGATTTTGTAATTAAGTTTGATTTATCGATCGATGAATATGGATTCCATATAGATAGACACTTCTGGTAGGGAATAATGGTCAATTTGAATTTACCGCTAAAAATCCCCGCCATGTCAAACATGCAAGATATCTCATTTTGTTGTAAATTGGGTTAGCTTTGTAGATTTAATATTATTTATTACGTCTGGCAACAGTGTTCACGATCGATGTCATATACAATTGGTGACGTACACGCCAACGGTCGCTGGACAGACTATATACAATATTCGCTTGTGTTAACTGAAAGCGTGACTTTCGTCAGTCTACTTCCGTCACACTTTAAGTCTCGCATATTTCACAGTTTGGTCCCGCAGCGAAATCCCTATCTCCTCCAAGCCTGCCGTAAGGAACTTCGTTCCAAAAATAATGAGAAATTGGGTTTGACGCTTTTTGCAGTTCTGACTTTCACACTAGCGATTTCTTTTCTTACGTGTCTCTCTACATTTCTTTAGGAAATATTTGCACTTAAATTAAAGTAGGAAAATTTAAAATGCTGAGAGGAAATATTATACGCCACGATTACTCTATTATGAGTACAGGTTATGAGTTTGTTTTGTTAGATTAGATTTTACTTGTATCTGAATTTTTTATTTTTCTCTTTACGTACAGCTCAAGAAAAGGGCTAAAACCTTGGAGCACGAAAAGAATCTACTAGAACATGATCTTCAGGCGTCCAAACATGACGGCAGTGTATCTTCAGAAGTTTCGGACACGGTCAAAGATCAACACAAAGAACTAGTCGAGACTGTTCACAACAAAAATAAACAGATATCCGATTTATTGCAAGATATTGAGGTAAGTGCTTAGTTCTTTTTTTGTTCAGCTAGATCTTTCAAAGATACCTAAAGTTGTAGCTTGTTATCACAAATTTGTTAGTCTGTTTCGAATTCAATTATCATTTCGTTCACAGAAAAATCTAACATATTATTACATTACAGGAAGTTGAGAAGGATAACGTCGTTTTGAGGGAAAAATTAGCAAGTGTTAGAGACGAGTTGGCTGTGGCTACAAGTGAGATTCAATGTCAGACGGATAAACTGCGATCCCTGGATCTTCAGTTGAAAGAATGTCAAGGTTTGTATGGATCGAAACCTATGAACCAATAAAAATAATCATCTTACTTCTCGTATGAATACACTAGAGGTAACGAGACATACGACATCGACCTAGCTTTTTTGCAAAGTGATTTCTCGTAAATATTTCTTGGAATAATTGAAGATGTGATCTAGTTCTCTAGTTTCCTTCAGTGCTGGGTATTTTACTAGCTTCATGTTATGTGGTTTTTGTTTCCTATGATTTTCTGTATCCTGTCTGAATCTATAGAGATAGTGCTTTATAATCTGTGGTTATATCATGAAGAAGAGGGAATAAATTCAAAAATAATTATACCTACATATCTGAAAAACCAGACAAAAGTGACTTTTGAAGTAACACTTGCTAAGTGCAACAAGTAAGTGAAAAGATTCATTTTATATTTTGAAAAACTTTAACTGATTATCAGAACATAGAAGCATTTCCATTTAATTTTTATAATTTTCTCATAAATTGATGTTGCACTTCAAAATTTCATAATTCAACCAGCGACTAGAATAATTCAAACTATTCCTGGAGATATTCACACAGGATACCTAGTTCCTCAAGATGACATTACCTTGAAAATCATCGCGTTTTGCGAAAGTTAATTAACTTTAACTCGTGTTATCCGAAAATAGTGAAAAAAATTCGAGTGTTCTACATCTTGTAACTTACCTCTTTTTTTGTGAAAATATTGATTGATTTTCGTACCTACACTATCTAAAAGCTTGTAATAATTTTCACAGTTCATTATACAAATTAAAACAATTGAGTTTCTTATAAGAAATCATATAATAAATATTTATGTGCAGATACTATTCAGAGAATCACCATCGATAATGAATTACTACAAGAAGAAATAGAAGAACTGAGAGCTCAAAATAATCAAGCCGAGGCTCGGTTAGTGGAATTCACTGTGGCAGTCGATAAGCGAATCGAAGAATGGCAGGTAAAAAAAAGTAGAAAATATTTATTCACTTATGTACATAGTATTTTTCTGTTGTATTATTATTTCTTGTTCCAGAGCATTCTGAATCAGAAAGACGCAGAAATTACGGACCTGAAGGCGAAGAGTTTCGACGTAAGCAGGCAATCTTCCTCCGGTTCCTTCGACGCAGAGCAGAGCCACCTAGCGGCGTTGCAAAAACTACTCTCCGAGAGGGACGTACACCTGATGGAGGTACAGAGCAGGCTCGAGGAGGCTGTCAAGGAGATGGAGACCAGCACGACGATGATAGAAGATCTGAAGAGGGAGAAAGTGGAAATGAGCACGAAAGTCAGCGAGTTAGACGCCGTGAGGAAGGAACTGAAGAAACAGTTGAAAATGTCTCACGAGAGAGGGCAGAAAATGCAAGAGGAAGTGGAATTTGCCGAGAAATTCGCAGAGGAAAAGACTAATGAAGTGAGTATTCCCATGTTTTATTCGGCCAAAGTGCATTTCTTTGATTTTGAGTTAATCTCTTCGATTTGGAACACTACAAGGATCTATTTTTGGCCCTTCGTTATACACAATATATAAATCTGATGTTTTCAGCTCAAGCAAGTTATGCAACAACTGAAGGAAGATGGACATCTGGATGAAGCCCAAATTCTCGAAGAAATGCAGGAAGTGAGAGCGCTGAATAGATTGAATGAGAAGCAGATCAATAATTTAGTGAAGAATATCAACAAATTGCAAGACAGTTTCGATCAAGCGACGAAGGAGAATTCTTTCTTAAGGTGATACTTATTCTTCAGTTTGAGGCAGATGTAGAATCATATCATAGCTTCATTCGAACGCTTCATTCATGTCGAAAGCTGCTAGTTATATTTTAAATCAACTGTTCATAAATAATTCATAAAATGGCACTCGGACGATCTCAAATAACTATGGAGCAAGTGTATGAGAAACATTCGTATTAAATTTGTTGAACTCACGTTCTGACGTCTATAGAACGTCCGGTCTCCCAAAATGGACATCTTTCGTACGTCTTATTGACGTCCTAAGGATGTTACGCGATACTAGCATTTTTTATTGATTAATCTTCACAGGGAACAGTTGGGAATATCGGAAGAAGACGTACTGTCGATGCCCAATTATCAGAACAAATACAAGCAGTACAAGAAAGAACTTTTGAGACTGAAGAAGAAGATGCTGAATTACGAAGAAGCGAATATCAATCTACGTACGGAACTGAAGAACGCGAATCGAATAAACGCGATGCTTCAGGAACAATTGAACGAAGTGGACGATAAAGGCAGGATCGAATCGACGAAAAAACGAGTGAGTTCGGTCGTATTTCTGAGAAATTGTTTAGATAAAAGAGAATATATATATATATATACACTCGCTGCCGTGTCACGTGTTCTACAAAATTTTTACTGAAAGTGCACAGTTGATTTTCATAATTCCTTCTCATAAAAACCTTCCCCATCAGAAAACACCCAGATGCTCCAAGTTTCGCCATGAACGGTCAAACGGTTTTCGAGTTAAGCGATGTCATATACATATACAGATATATATATATATATATATATATATATATATATATATATATATATATATAAATATATATATATATATATATATATATATATATATATATATATATATATATATATATATATATATATATATATATATATATATATATATATATATATATATATATATATATATATATATATATATATATATATATATATATATATATATATATATATATATATATATATATATATATATATATATATATATATATATATATATATATATATATATATATATATATATATATATATATATATATGTATATATATATATATATATATATATATATATATATATATATATATATATATATATATATATATATATATATATATATATATATATATATATATATATATATATATATATATATATATATATATATATATATATATAATATATATATATATATATATATATATATATATATATATATATATATATATATATATATATATATATATATATATATATATATATATATATATATATATATTTAAATCTAAATATCGCAAAATATCAGTTTAATTCTGCGATGACTTTTTTGCCTTTTTGTTTAAAATTGGCTTGTACAGCGTTGCCGTAGTTACTGATTCATCTTCATTTTCAGAGGCCGGTCGTAGAAACAGCCAAGTCCGACGAACAACGTTCGTTAGACGAGTTAGACAGAGTCATCGACGCGGAACTGTCGCTCAGCATCGGAGAAATCGTTCCCGAAGAGAAATGCGACTCGAAAGAGAGGAAAATGTTTGCGGACGAGATCAAGAAACTGTGCGAAGAGAACGAGGCCTTACGGAAGGGCATGCACGAGATACTGAACAGTTTGAACGCGAAAAACGGTAAGCGAAATCAGTATCTGACTGTAGATGGACGATAAAATAGAACTGGCGAAATATTTAATGGCAATGCACTATTGATGAAGTTCATATCAAGCTCGGGAAGAATTCACATTTCGTATTTTTCATATTTGGCAGAACATGGTGGAAGAAGTTGCCGAAAAGATCTACCATAATGAATTTGGAGTCATTCTATACGTCAACTGTCACAAATAGAGATTTCAACGTCATTAGAATTGTAATCTGTCAATTTTTCGACGAATTACCTTAATGAAATATTATTGTTTTTCTCGCCGGATTTTTCTATTTTATTCTTCTAGTTTCCTCTAGATGCTCTAAATCAATATTATCTTTATACAGAGTCCAGTCTGAGGGAGATAAAATCCGAAACTTTGGAGAAGCTCCTCAGGGCCTTAGACGTGAAACATATATCCGGTTGGTATCATCCGGCGATGAGACTTCAGGCGGAAGTGCACAATGTGGAAGGGATAAATAAGGAACTTCGAGTACAGTTGCGCATGTGCAAGTAGGTATCCAGTTTCGATGGGCATTTCAAGTGCTCCTAATATATCTATTTATTTCGTAATATATACGAAACTCTAAGGTGAATGGTTCATAAACTGTAGCTATAACTTAATGACTTAGCGATAGTAAATAAGACTTTGATATTTTAGCAGGTATCTCCAGATTAAAATTACTGACTGGAGGTTTTTGATCTTAACTTTCAGAAGATCTTAAGGAAGCCTTCGAGAAACAAATGAGAGGAAAAACTACAAATGTACGTCGCTTTTAGAGAATTGCTATGGACATTTATTTTGGATCACCACCTAATCCTTGCTGTGGCCCAGACTCAACTATTATTGACTTTTATTAAGTTATATATGTTTTTTCTATTTCCTGAAAGTCTTTTCGTAATTTTCCAAGACTTACAACGTAACTAACCTAAAAATACAACTACTTTACTTGTGTCATCATCAATCATTTGCAGTGTCCCATTTAATATAGTAATCATGAAAATACAATAGAAAAATAATTCGTAAACTGACAATTAAAATATCATTGCCACTTTTGAATTCATAGGAACGAAATAGATGAACTCAGGAACGAAAAACAAGAGAGCCTCATTCTTCTAAGCAAGAGATCTTCCGTCTCAAGTCCAAGACATATGGTACAATCCAGCACGCTGAAAGACATGAATACTTTGGAAAATTTGAACGAGAACGTGGATCAGCTGATTGAAGTGAGCATACTTTTCACAAATAGAGATTTATAAACAATGCGAAAGGTTTCGAACATCTTATTCACGTTATTGATTTGGTATATTCAACATTAACGGTTTCTGACTCGTATTTAGTCCACTCCTCAGAATCAGAAGTGGATAAACGTGAAACAAGAATTGTTTTCGTTTTTGACAGTCAGTGTTTCTATTAATACCACTATAAAAAAGCTAAAAACGTATAAATTTCAGTGTCGCCAACTGTTTGAAAACTTTTCCACTGAAGCAATTTCAAAAACAATCAAATTCAGAGAAATTTTGAATACCTTCAAAATGTATCGGTCTTTTGGCATATTCCAATACTTCAAAGTATTTGAATTTCTTTGTTGAAAAAAGGGAAGCTAAAATATGTCACATAATAAATAAAATGATTTGAGTATTTCTTTCACGTTTTGTCTGAAACGTTTAATAAAGCTCTGATTTTCATATTCCATAAATATAATTCTTACTTGGATCCTTATTGAATACTAAATATTCATATTAAAATAAAATTCATAAAAATAATGATTCATTCATCTTACAGGTATCTAGAATCCTTGAAAAATAAAATTGAAATATTAATTCAGCATCAGACGTGGGATCAAAATCACTTTGAAATTAATAACGATGATATTATGATTTTATTGTTTCATTAAATTGTAAGAACAAAATTTTGTTCTCCTAGGGAGGATATTATCCGAATGAAGTATGTAAGGAATATTTTAGTTATTTGAATATTGCAGAGGAACGAAGAAGACGTCCAAGCGTGCCAAGAAATCTCCTCGAAAATAGCCGATTTCAACGAGCAATTCTCAATACTCGAAAAACAACTCGAAGATCTTTGCAATAAATCGCTCCGTGAAAAGCGAGCTTGTGACGAGAAAATCGAGCTGCTGGAATCGAAGAACGCGGCGTTGGATTGCGATATTGGTGCGCTCGAGGCTAAATTGAAAGTGTTCGTCGAGAATCGACAGATCGACGACGCTGTCAAAGAAATAGCCGACTTGAGCGCTGAATGCGTCCGAGCCAACCTGAAGCGGAAATATCTGGAGGACGAGTGCGGGAAATTGCGGGAGAAAGTGGCCGAGCTCAGGGACGATACTCTCAAGGCGGAGACGAGCCTGGTGCGGAGGACCGCGCTGTGGACCGGCAACGACAGGGCGATGCGTAACAAGATCGAGATTCTGCAGGCGGCCTTGGACGGTGCCGTCGAATTTGCGGTGCACAGAAAGGTGAAAAAGGAGCTGGAAAATCTGACGGTCAAGTTCAGGGAGCTGATGGAGGATTTTAAAAGAGAGAACGAAAATAACGAGAAAGAGATGCGTATGATGCAGACGTGAGTGAGATTTTATCAGAAATCTGTTTCTTCGATGACATTTTGCTTATAAAGGACAATGTTTGTAAACCGAGGATTGTGGGTTCGAGTCCCACCTCGCTCTTGAGTGTTGTGTATGTCCGGAATTTAGTGGTTATATATGATTAAAAATTGTTGGGTAATGTACATAGTTTACAAGCCCATTGGCCGTTCGGAACCGGCGTTAAACTGTAGGTCCCTCGAGTTAAAAAAAAAAAAAATTCACAAATCGAAAATTCCGAAATTCTTCTTTTGCCTATATCTTTTTATTTTAGGAACAAATTATCACTTTGCCATTGTTACTTTTTGTAGGCTATCCAAATATCTGAATAAAAATTATAAACAGGCTATCGTATAAACTGGGCAACCTGCAACTTTTAATTTTCAATTACGGACCTGTATTTTTATTGCATTTTTTCAAATGCCAACAGTCTTGTTTCATATTGGCGTTTTATTCTTATCAAAATCATAAAGTGTTTTGGAAATATTGAACTATTACTAGGCATTCTATACCTTATTCTATGATATTTTTTTAAAATTACAGCTGAAATTTAAAAAAAATGTTGAAATTTCACTGGTAATTATTCAATACTTCCAAAATACTCTGTAATTCAGATGAAAATACTATTAAAATATGACTCTTGGCATTCAAAAAAATTCAATTGAAAATACAGGTCTGTATTTGAAAATTAAAAGTTGAGGGTTGCCCAGTTTATATGATAGCCTGTAAATAATTTTTATTCAGATATTTGGATAGCCTGCAAAAAGTTGCAGTGGCAAAATGACAATCTGTTTTGAAAAAATTCCTAACATAAAAAGAAGAATTTCGACATTTTCGATTTTTCCTCTATAACTCCAGAACTAAAGAAGCTAGATCAGATTCTTTGACTTTTCAAAATCAAAATAATTTGAACCTATTTCGAACCAGGCGCGGATCCAGGCCCGACTTTTGGGGGGGGAACTTTTAGATAGCCAAAAGGTACTGGTATTTTGGGCAATAGTAAATCGAGTAGCTTCCAATCAAAACACCATTTGCAAACGTATTTAAAACTGTATTCATAGACATTACATTCAAGAATAAGCTTACACAGATTTAGTTTGACTTCTGACTTAAAAAAATTTAACATATGTGGGCTACAAAAGATGGAGAATATTATAAAATGGAAATGTCATAAAGTAACTCGAATTATTAGTTGTTTTACCCCAAGTGAATAACACAAGAAAAATAAAAACAAATATATTTATATACAATTTGAGAGTTTGAACAGTTTTAATTTCAAAACTGGAAAATTCTTAAAACTACTATGTACATTAAAAACAAATTGTGAGTCTTTTTATAAAATAGTAAAAGAAAAATAGGTAAACAGAAAAGTGAATAAATCAAAGAAAATCAAAGAAAACGATCTCTCTGCACTGGCGTTGCTTACTGGTAATGTACATAAAATTTGAAGAAGGATGTGAATCGTCGGGTAAATATCTTTATCATAGCCATTTAAAGCATCAATTGCTGAAATGCTTGAAGGGACTTCTCCAATGTTAATTGTTTCGTTTTTCCACTTTTGTTGCCATAAGCTAACTTCTTGAATGGTTTCATTCAACTCAGCACTTGTCAATTTCACGATGGACTCAGGAAGTAATAAGGACAATTTGAAGGCGTCCAAAACATCTGAAGAAAACCTTATTTTCAAATCTGCACATACACTATCTAAAAGTGGTACATATGAAGATATCCTGAAATAGTCCTCGGGGTTTTGAATATCGTAGTTTGGTCGTTTAGTTTGACAACCACAAGTTCTAGGTTTCCTAATGTCAACATTCAGAGTTTTAGCCATTTCCTTAACGCCCGTGAAAATATTTTCAAAATGTGATTTAGCATCTGATCTTCTCTTCTCTAAATCAATAATCAAATATTTTACTACTTGAGCAGCTTTCGTCAAATCAAGGGACTCTTTCTGTAGATGAGTACTTAAGGTTAGAGTACGCGCCAAAACATCACTCAGACAAAACAAGCCTACTATGAACTCTGAGTCACACAAAGTCCCTGATAGTATGGCTGCTTTACCTGCGGAAGTTTTATCCTTCCACTCACTTATTTCATCTAAGGTTTTTACAATTGAAGGCAAGGTTGACACGTATTGCAGAACCCCATCGTGCCTCTCAACCCATCTTGTTTCACATAGCCGTTTGAGTTTTCCTCCAATATGAGCATTAAGCACTGTAGCTCGTTTAGGGAAAGAAAAGAACGACGTCACTTCCTTTGTTAAACAAACAGGTTTTTCAATGCTGGTTATTTTACCACATTGCGAAATTACTCAAATTGAGTTATGATTATAACATGGTGTCATTATTGCATTTTTGGCGGTATTTTGTATTTCTCTCACAGCACCCATGTTGTCTGATATCATAACTGTGCATCCATCTGTTCCAATTCCTACACACCTTTCCAATGGAAGTTGTACGGACTGTAGCTCGCCTAAAACAATTTGGCCTATGGATTTTCCAGTCAACGATAACTCATTTCAAAAGATTTTTACTGTCTGGTCTGAGCTTGAAATGTTTTGAAGACCACCTTCATCAGCAGAGTCAGAGTCATCACTCTCATTTTCGTCAAAATTTACTTCTTCTTTTCTTTTCTTCGCAGATTGCAAGCCGCCGAAGGCATCAATGAAGGTCAGAAAATCTTCCCTTATTTCAAACTTGTTACTGGTGTCCAGCACGTTCACATACCTAAGAACCAAGGTGACTTGTTCCTTTCCTGAAATATCAGGCGTTTCGTCGAAAATTATTGAGAAAAATCGTGATTTCAAAATGCGATTGATGATTGATTCGGTTATTTCCAATCTGCAGCAGTCTATAATGTCATTTTGCGTGGATTTACTGATGTAGGTTGCTCTACTAGATGAATTTTTTAAGTGACTTTCCAAATCCGTGTCACCTGCATCGACCCTGAAGCGAAGCAATGCTCTGAAGTTCCTTTCATTCTGTAAGGGTGTTTGGTCATCTTCAATTTTACCATCATCCCGATGTCCTCTAAGGAGAATATTTTGTCTACCAAGCATTATTAAGTCTTGACAATAGGCAACAACCTTTCTCTGTTTTCTTGTGACAAATTGAGTCTGTAGGCATTGACAATGTTGCTCACGTCGTGCACAGGGTTGTGATAGGTTTTTAAAAAATCTTTACCAGCTAATACTGCATCTTTATGGTGTTGGAGACTGCTGTGCTTTTCTAGAACACTATCGGACCCTGTAAGCTTTTTGAAGTTAGTAAGAGGAACCGCGACTAAAGTCTTTAGAGTAACATTTTTTGCAGATTCTCCTTCGTTGCGGTTGGTAAACCATGGGCAGTATTCACAAAAATAGCCCCTTCTTTGATGAGGACAAAACCAACCAATCATATTTTTTTAAATGGGTGTGGTCGAACTGTTGGGCTCAAATTTAATAGCAGCATTTAGAAGTGAGTCCTCACTGGCTTGCAATCTCTTTTGTGGTTTAGTGAAGAAAGATGATATGAGCTTTTGCCCTTTTCTGTTAGCCTGTAACACACATTAAGGTAAGCATGTGAGAAGCATATCAACGGAATCGAACCAAAAATAAATATTTACCTCACTTCAACAGTAATGTATTTTACAGCATTAGATAGACACCGATATCTGCGAAATGAAAGAAATCCCGAGTAACACAACGCGTAATACCAAAGTTATAGCCTCTTCAAAAGGCTTGCGTAAACGTGGACAAACTTAATTTTTATTGCAGATTTGGATTCAACGTGCCTGAAAACGCAAAAAGCCAAAGTGTGAGGTATGATTATAATAGAAAATTGGTTCGATTCCAGGAAATGATATCCCAGAAGTTAAATCAATAATTAAATATATTTATTTACTGTTACTACAGCATCATGTCAAATATTGTTGCAATGGTCGAATGCGTTCTCAAATTATATTCATTCAACATTACTTGAATACCAATGAAATATGATATTTACTTACCATTATACAAACAAATAGAAAAAAACTGTTTATTCTGGACTCTGGTCGTCTACACTCCTTTATATATTTTTCTTCTTTTTGGGGTTCATAATTCTGATTGGTGAATTGAAAATAAGAATAATTGATGGAATATCAGAGATAACGCCTGAAGATCAAAAAAACCGATCAAAGGAGCCGCGCTTCACACAAAAATAGATGGTAACGTTTGTCGAAGCGATACCGACAAGTTTCATGAAGCGCAAATCGGGGTAAGCAGGGAATCACATACTGACGCGCGACAGTGATATTTAAGACCTAATTGCGGCACATTTGAACATGTTTGATGCCGACGCAAATATTTATTGGGACACGTTTGAATATAGAAATTGGTCCATATTCATATTATTTCTGACCTCATTGCATTTCCATTCCCCATCTGCACTTTCAACAAATTTGTTTCAGAAATTGAATCAAATTAAATTTTTGCTGATCTTGTAATTATTTTAACCTTAGTATGTCAAATTCTAAGGGAGTCCAGCAAAATTTTAGGTGGGGCCCGGGCTATTTGGGGGGGGGGAACGTTCCCCCAGTTCCCCCCCTTGGATCCGCGCCTGTTTCGAACATTACGTGGGTAAAGGTTTCTGTTGTGGTTTCCCTTACCATCTAATAATAACAGATTTGAATGTTACTATTGGACTGAATAGCACGTAATAAATAACAGAGAACGGCCACAGCCGGAAAATTTTGATGAAACATGGTAGTCTTTTTTAACTATTCAAATTTTTTCAAATCAATAAATGTCAAAGAAATTTCAATTTTTCAATAGTTTTGATAAAGCCACGAATGTCGTGGCGAAACGTCAACTTTTTAATAAAATCGAGTTTTTTGAGATTCACCAAGCCTGTTATTGCTAATAATGATCAAAAAGTTAAAAATAATTCACAGGCAACAACAATTCAAATAAATGAATAAATAAATATATATATATATATATATATATATATATATATATATATATATATATATATATATATATATATATATATATATATATATATATATATATATATATATATATATATATATATATATATATATATATATATATATATATATATAAATCTTCGAACTCATAAAAATTTTCCTTTAGATCGAAGCAGATGTGCGATGACGAAAAACTAGAGCTCAAGAATAAGCTCGTTCAGTGCCTCGCCGAACTCGAGGCGCGCCCAGTTTCAGAATCGGCCGACGAACATGTTCAGGCGATTACGAAAAAACTGTCCCAATGCGAGATCGACGTGGTGGGAGAGAGGCAGCGCGCCAACCACATCAACAGCCTGTACGAACTGGTCAAGGAGCAACTGCGCAAGTCCGAGGAGAGATTCGGAGAGTGCGAGGGCTACGCGAAAGAGATAGTACGCAAGAATCTGGTGCTGCAGAGTCAGCTCAAGGAGGCGGAGGATAAGCTGTGCGACTTTGTCGACTTGGAGATATTTGACGCATTGCAGAAGGAGCGAGAGAGGTTGTCAGATCGGGCGGACGAGATGGCCGCGCAGGTGGGGAAACTGCAAGAGGAGTTGCAGGTAATAAGAGCAGTGTAATAAGATGAAAATTAATGTTCATCGTTTTTAAACAGAGATGTTTCAAAATCATAGATGGAGAGCTGAAGTATATTAAGAGGCAACAGAAAACCGTCGTTAATGTTATAACATTATTATCCATTGGCTTTTATTTTTTTATCCAAACTTGATGAATGTTAGGAAAAATATCATCAAGTTTCATAGTTGCATAACATTCAAATAAATATTCGATAGTTTATTAAGTTGCTTCATGTAAAATGTACTTGTTACCATAGTCATTTCTATGCAAGCAACGGAATCTAAGAGGAATTCCTGTCAAGAACACTGTGAACTATGTACCTAGCACTGAAAAGTTTTTTTCAGAACCACTAAATAATGTATTTGTAGAATAAGTCAAGTAATTTTGGTACTTTTCAGCAGAGCTTTATTGCTTTAGCAAAAAGATGGTTAAAAGACAGTTTTGAACTCTTTGAGCACTGTATCAAATAATGAATTCGAACGGACCCTTCCGAATGGCAAGTCTTTCTCTCTGTAAATATGTTTTCCATCTACATTTGTGCCTCAAATTTAATGATTGAGAAATAGTATAATAACGGATTAATTTTTACCAATCACTCATGTGCTGCACTCATCCCTTCTATCCTTTTAAGGTCGTCAGTCCACCTTGTTGGTGGACGCCCTCTACTTCTAAAGGCTTCTCGGCGGGGTCTCCACTCTAGAATTTTTCTTGTCCATCGTCCGTCAGTTAGTCTCGCTACATGGCCAGCCCAATTCCACTTTAGCGTTGTAATTTTCTCCATCGCGTCGGTCACACCAGAGATTTGACGCAATCTCCCATTGGGTATTCTATCTCTTAATGAAAAGCCCAGCATCGTCCTCTCCATCCTCCTCTGGGCTACTCGTATTTTTTCAGCAGATTTTCTTGTTAGTGTTACAGTTTCTGCTCCATAGGTAAGAACGCTGAGGACACACTGGTTGAATACTTTTCTCTTCAGGCAGACTGGTATGCTCGACCTGAGGATATGACTGAGCTTCCCAAAAGCTGCCCATGCAAGCCCTATTCGTCTGGTTATTTCGCAGGTTTGGTTGTTCCTTCCTATACGAATTTCATGCCCTAGATATATTTATAAGAGTAGACCTGTTCTATGTGATCTTTGTTTAGAGATATGTGTTCACTCACTACTAGGTTGGTCATAAACTGGGTTTTGCTTATATTCATTTTCAACACATCAGTTTTTGAGGCCCTATTTTTACCAAGCTCTATATTAAATAACATTTTGGTACAAAGGCATCTAAACGTTCAGAAAAATTCTATTACTTCTCAATTCCTCTCCAGAGAAGTATAGATTTAGGAAGCTGGAGTAAACTGAACAGCTCACATTCGTTTCTGAACTGTCACCTTACAGACTGTTTCTTCACTGATTTCCAGATTGCTTTGACTGAGTCGAATGCGACGAGCCTCTGGTCTTCCACTAAAGAAGAGGAATTGCTGGCTCTGAAGCACCAGGTGGTCGATCTTCTTTCGCAGTCCGACGATAAGGCGACGATAGCGAGGATAGGCGCAGACCTGACGCAGTCGAGGGCAACGGAGGCCGAGCTGAGGCGCAAGTATCAGGTGCTGTCGGCTCAGCTGGAACAGTGCCACGACGAGTGGCTGGACTCTGTCGCGGCGATGAACGAGCAAAAGGAGAGGTTCGAGGTGAGGGAGAGGCACCTGAGGAGGAAGAACAGGTGAGTGACATTCTAATCCAAAAAAACCTGGTGATGTTTGTTCACATGTAACGATGCTTCAAGTTTGATATGAATATTGACGGTATTGACGGTATATATATATATATATATATATATATATATATATATATATATATATATATATATATATATATAAGATAGAAAAGAAAACACAACTCTCACAACTCCAAAGGTTTTGAATGTTTATTTAATTGCTACTAGTTGCGCAAATTTATTCTTCGCATCCTCAGACAACAGATGGCTGTAATAGAATTATTCAAATGATTGTTATTTTTGCATTGCTCTTCATTTGAATAATTCTCTTACAGCCATCTGTTGCCTGAGGATGCGAAGAAAAAATTCGCGAAACTAGTAGCAATTAAATAAACATTCAAAACCTTTGGAGTTGTGAGAGTTGTGTTTTCTTTTCTATCTTATTAATATGAACTCACATGGGGATTTCACCATTTCATATATATATATATATATATATATATATATATATATATATATGTATTTATATATATATATATATATATATATATATATATATATATATATATATATATATATATATATTTATTTTTATTTTTATATATATATATATATATATATAAATATATATATATATTTATATTTATATATATATATATATATATATATATATATATATATATATATATATATATATATATATATTATAGCTGACCCGGCAAACGTTGTTTTGCCATAATATATATTATTTCTATAAAATAATTTTTTAGTTGAATATAAAATAATTAACTTACTGTAAATGTGTGGGGATGAGGTTATGATTGAAAAAAAAATGGTCATTCTAGACAATATCGTCCTATAAAATGATATTACACTAACCATTTAATTATTTCATCCTTTATACTTTATTGAATCAACGAATATATTTTATTTATTTATTTCAATTTAATTACATTTTTGATAGCTATATATACATCTTAAATCTATATTTCTACCATTAATTTTGGCTATTAGAAAATAATTTATTATTAATCTCTAAGTACAATATTTTTGGTTTGTCCGTCTTTAGTCAACACAAACAAACTGGATGGTTTACCCGTGGTCTATACATAAAAATTTATCGTACGACATTATTATTTTCGATTGCCATCTTGCAAACCTATGGCTGATCTGTGGATCAAAAGATTGAATATTTTATTGAAAAATACGGGTTGGTGGTAGAAGGATGTGCAAATTTAGGATTGTATGTATTTTTCAATGCTCAATTATAATAAAATTAAAATTAAAATTACAATTAAAAGATTAAAATCGCCATTAAAATATATATGTATATATATATATATATATATATATATATATATATATATACATATATATATATATATATATATATATATATATATATATATATATATATAAATATATATATATATATATATATATATATATATATATATATATATATATATATATAATTTGTAAGATATGTAATCCATTTGTTAGATGAGAATCATTAATTCAACACAGAATTTCATTTTTAACATGGAGCGAGTAGAGAATTCAAACTTTTGAGAAGATCTTGAAATGAACAGGTACAAAAATTTTTATTACTTATTGAATAAAAAGTAGATTTAAATAATTCCCCCTGCTGAATATGTTCAATATTTGCTGTAATTCGGGTAAGTTTTCTCGAAGGATTATCTACCCATTACCCTATATACTAATCAATATCTTAGTTTTATCGTTTTCCATTCTAAAATTTATGTAAACTGTGATTCAAAGATTTTCGTATTCAGTTCTATCTGATGAAGCCATAGTTTGGTGAAACGTCGCGTCATAGATTCAAGTATAGTGATCGTCAAAATCAATCGTGTTTTTTACAAATAATATTGTAATCGATTTTAACCAAGTAACGACCTCGTCAATTCAAAAATAGAATAATTATCCTGCATATAGAAGGTGTACCGACGTTAGAATAATGGGCAAGTACGATATGGAAGAAAGCTCGTATTTCTTCGAATTAAACTCTTTAGTTTTAACCAACAAATGGTGAATTTAATATTCCAGTTGAAATCGATTTGGGTTTTGTTTTTCATTGCGAGAATACAGAAACATTCAGTGAATTTACAGCCAGAATAGTTCATGTTAAGTACTTTTTGATTACCCAAATGTATATGGGAAAGTTTCTACAACAATGCAGTCAATTAGTCCTAAGTTAACGCTTCAAAAGAACACACGTCAACGTTTCAAGTCATAGTAATCGCGAATTTTTCAACGTTCGGATTTTGATTCACGACAAACTACGAAAATTAAGCCTCAAGATGAGGATAGAAATACCCAGTATTAATAAAGTCATAGCTTTCTCGCAGTGCATAAATTTTATAGTTCAGTATCATACCTTCCCCGGAGAGTTCATCAGCGTCACTAGCGACGAAGACGGCTTTGATTTTCCATCGGAAAGAATGGATTACACAAGACGAATAGATATGAAAAATTCGTACAAATATTTGCCGTTTCCCAGATTCTACCTTATAGCCAATCGGACGGACGAAGAACTAAAGTTTCTTCTGAAAGACCTCACCGTAGATTATCCGATGTTCTTCAACCCTTGGGCCAAATATCTGTTCGTCGGCGAATCTTTCTCGTCCGTCTACGTGGAGACCATTATTTTCAACAATATTTTCAACGCTGTTTTTTTGAATTCGAATACGGGTGACGTTTTCACCGTTTTTCCGTTCAAGGAGAGAATATCGCACCAACCTGATGTTACTTTGGAGAAAATGGGAAGTTGCGCGGAAATTGTCAGATATTCCGAGTACATTTTTCAACCGCAGCTACCTAGTACTTGGAAATACTCGAAAATTTCGGTATTGTACCGACCCTCTTATCTATACGCTACGAACGCTCAAGAGGGTATTGAAATGGTCATAATTGGAAAGCTCTCGAAATATTTGAATTTGAGAAGTGTTATATCCGCAGCTAGGCCCGAAACAGCGCTCCAGGAGTTCGGAAACGGCCATCCTCACGATATCTTGGTGGGTTCGTACGTAGCTTACAATACGTATTACAGCGAACTGACCACTTCTTACGTGAACTACGAACTGAAATGGTTCGTACCGTATCCGGAAAAGATGCCTAGATGGAGTTACACTTTGACCGTATTCAGTCTAGGAGTATGGTCTAGCGTTTTATTAACACTTTTCGCCTTGACAATCACGTTTACAATCACACGAATGAACGACGAGACGAATTGTTTTCTATCTTTTCTTCACGCGGTTGGTTTAGTTTTCCTCGTTCTTCTTCAGGGTCGAACCGAGAGACATCGAACGTATAACCGATCGAAAGAAATTTTACTATTCTGCACCATATTCCTTTCGTTCATGATGAACAATTTGTTTCTTTCAAGAACGACGTATTTACTGAATGGTATCAATTACGTAAAGGGAATTGAATCTCCCGAAGATATAGCTGCGAATCATTTACACATAGCTACTCCAACTTCTGCGGTAACGGAATTCATAAAATACATTCAAGGATTGGAAGACTATCCTATGAAATTCTACCGAAATTGCTACACGTACGAGAATTGCAGGTATACGATGGATAAATATAAGAATCTGGCGTTTTTGTACACCGTTAGAGAATTTCGTCACCTTAAACGGACGTCGAAAAACGTTAAATTTAAGCTGTACAAAGAGTTACCACGTACGTACTTGGCTGCTGATGGAGTAGCGTATTTCAAGAGAGGCAGTCCGATATATCCGATTTTCAATAGATATTTGGGGTATATGTTGGATTCTGGAATTGTTGAGAGAATTATCAACGAGTATACTTTTGCGACAGAGGAAGAACCTGAACTCGAGGATGTTTTGCCACTAGAGATGGAACACATGGTCGCACCCCTGGCAGTACTGGTTACGGGAATATCGATTGGCTTGGTCTCTTTCTTTTGGGAGAAGAAAAAGGCAAATTAATTTGGAAATTGGTTACTACGATTTGAGATGTGAAGGTTGGGCAAATTTCGATGTTTGTATGGGGTTTTTCGGTAACTATAGGAGGTACAAACAAATGGAGGGCACAGTATCGATTTCTTTTTTCGAGACAAATTCACTAGTGAAAACCAAAATTTGCAAGTGTGAATATCATGGTTGTTTGTGAAGTTACGACATAATAATTTTTACATTCTCAAGGCACTTTTTACTGCGTAATCCAGTGGCGTTGAAGAAAATTTGAAAAAAAGTGCAATTTCGAGTTATGGCCTAAAGATGTATTTTTTTTAAATGGTAACCATAGTTGGCTGTGGTTTGGTTTTAACGTATTTTTCCCCTTTCTAACGATGTATCATATGTCGGATCGCTTTTGATGTGTATAGCGAAAATAATATTTTACTACATTACTTTTTGCGTTTTTTATACGTATTCCATATAGGTGGGGGTAATCTGTGACAGAGTTTGTCCATTTCTTTCCGTAATAATATAAATTAACTGATTTAATCGTGAAAGTCAGGATTTCGTTCGAAAATTACGAAGAATATGATATGTTTGAAAGCTTCCTTCAAAGAAAAAACAAAGAAACAAAATTTGTGATATTGCATCTGAGATATGTTTCAATCGCTATTCAGAAGGAAGACAACCTAATAAAGCTATTTTCAAAAAATTAAAAGAAAATCCTATTAATTGCGGATCATTTGACAAGCAGAGCAAATTACAACATTGAAGATGTTTAAAAATAATTTTTAACCTTTTGAAAATAGCTTCATTAGGTTGCCTTCTTTCTGGATAGCGATTGAAATATATCTCAGGTGCAATATCACAAATATCATTAAAATTCGCTCTAACCAAATCACAGCCAACTATGATTCCCATTCAAAAAATACATCTTTAGGCCATAAGTCAAATAGAATTTTTTTTTTCAAATTTTGTCGACGCCACTGGATTACACAGTAAAAAGTGCCTTGAGAATGTAAAAGTTATCATCTCGTAACTTCACAAACAACCATTATATCCACACTCTCACTCATCGTTAGAAAGGGAAAAAATACGTTTAAACCAAACCACATCCAACTATGATTGCCATTTTTGAAAAATACATCTTTACCCCTTCCGAATATGAGCAGCTACTCGCGACTGGACGCTGGTAGTCGCGACTGAGTAGCGGCTAGGAAAACAGGATGATTTAAAATGCAATGGAGATGTTTTGACGAATTGGTCGACGCTACTCAGTCGCAGTCGTCGGCGACTGGCGAAAGTGGAGGAAAACGCGCCTTAAAGTTTAAAAATCCATTGACGCGCATATAGTAAAAGCTTTTTATTCTCGGGGGATATGTTCCGCAAATTTGCTTCGAACACAGAAACGATGAAAATGTAATACATTCCAAGATTTAAAAAAACAAACTTGAGGGATTTTCAACAATATATTTAGTTATAGCTTTGATTATCCATAATCAGTTCTTCATTGCGTTCGTAGTAGTAGGATGTATATATTCATTATATAGAGAACATCAGTGTACACTATTAAATATATAATTTTCATGCCAGTTCCATTGATTATCTATATAATAAAAATGGAGTTTTCTATTTGATTAAATCTAGAATTGTTTTTTGTGGAATCCATAAGTCTCGTTTTCTATAATTCGAATACGTATTGAAAAACTAAAGCATCTATTTTCATCAAAATTGAATTCAACGATTATTAAAAATCAATTTCAGTAACGTAAAATTTTCCATTAGATGTTTTGAATATCAACGACAACGCCTATTATCTGAATAAAATAAACTAAAACTTAAGTGTCCGTTTCATATAATGAATATTCATTCCTTCCATTAGACATTTCTTTCGAACACCACTCTTGTTATCTGAATAAACTTGAGTATAGTATAGAATAGAGTATAGGTTGCATTATTATCTTACATTCTTGCATCATATAATAAATTTCAATAGCCCCTTATGAAGTAAAGAGGCTTTCCAAAAATTGCACTCGTAATTATGTTAACGGGTGCGAGTAAATTATCTAAATGGGTGTCAGCAAAAGGAATCTCACTATTTGATCATTGATATCCTCCGCTCCCCCAGACAAGGATAACATTTTAAAATGTCGACTTAGGCATATAAATTTTACGCAGAATATACTGGTGTAATATCGACCCCTCATAACCACCTTTTGAATAATTAAGAAACTGTTGAAATCAGTCTCTAATAAATAGGAAGGAAATTATACTGCAGAGTCAACAATTTAATAATTCGACGGAAGATGGCGCCAGCTACGAAATTTCAAAATGAATTGTCATGAGTTAGTTATCTGTAAGTACGTTGTTTGGTTCTACTCTATCAGGTAAAGATGTCGCCCCTCTCCATTTTCACAGCTATCAATATTTGCAGGAGCGACGATTTTACAGGAGTGATTGATTTATCAAGAAGAAAATAATGAAAATAACATTTATTTATCTAATTATACATATTTTATACGCTTCATGAGTTTTGCTTGTAATTCCATTTTTACCGTTTTTTGTTATTTTGTGAATTTCTGAGGATTTATTATTTACTGTAATTTGTTCCATTTTGTGAGGTTCTTTATACTTTATTAATTGTTAATAGCCATAGAGTCATAGACATTTGATAATTAAAACATATTATTACTGTACATATACGATTTAGTGATCAAATAGTTATGTTTCTATGAAAAAGGGGAAGATAATTATTAGTTTTTTAGTCATTATTTTGGGAGTATTTTTCAATTCTTTCATAATGTTTGGATTACAACTAGACTGTTTGATAGTTTCAGTAGACTACATCACTATATATTTCAACATTATATGTTATGCAGAAGTTGATATGAATCGATACCTAATATAAAACTTTTTATGTAAATTTTAGTTAGAGATGGGCTTTAACGAATTTACATCGTGAGATCATCTTTACGGAACTTGATAATATTTAATATATTTATGCTGACGTCCAGCGAGAATTGTCGATCACGTCATCAATAATTGTATATGACGTCGATTGGGTGAACAGTGTTGCCAGACGTAAGAAATAATCTTAAATCTAATTAGCGGACCTAATTTTCGACAAAACTGAGAAATAGAGGTTATTTGTTTATAGCAGTGGATAACACATATATAGAACATGTTTACAATCGTTGATTAAGAGAAAAGTATTCAGTCATTTCCTCCAATACATATATCGTAATAAATGTAATTTCTATAAAAAAAATCGTCAATCTACTTTCAAATTACGACATAGTTTCAATTCGTCTTATCTACTATTGTCTATATCCGATCGTTCTGTCAGAAATATTTCAAATCTTTGAAATGACAATTTTATCAACTTAAAATAGTTATTTATGTACCAAGTGCGTTATATAGATCCTAACGCCCGATGGGCGTTAGGATCTAGTAACGCACGTGGTGCATACAAGATTTTATTTTTCACGAAAAAATTATTTTATTATAATGAAAAATCGATTTTTAAATCGGTTCATTTCTCCTATACTTTCCATTTTCCTTCTCATAGTGGGCATGTCATTTGTTGATATTTTGACGTTTGTGAATATTTTTGCCATCATATTTAGTGAATGTCATTGTTGCTTTTTTTGTGTAGTCTTATAGAAATAATGGAAATGAAAATGAATTTACCCAAGAATATCATAGAAAATGCAGCCAAAGCTGCGAATAATTCATTGCCGGAGAAATCCAAAGTCGTATACGACAAGGATTATGAAGTATTTAATCAATAGAAGTTGCTTCATTTCTCCTCGTACAAGGAGCGGGCGATGCATAATGTCCGATCATAACGCCCTAGGGCATAATGAGTGTGTTTATAGCAACCGTATCTAAGGTAAAATCAACAAATAAGATACAAGTGAAAAATAAAAGTATTAATTACAATAATTTTCCCTCATTTTTTTTCAATTAATTGCCCTGAATGATTTCAGTTCATTTTTGTGTGCCTACTATTTGATACATAATATACTTCGTTCCAACCGAGTTTCTCACGACACCTCTCGTCTTTTCTACATGCCACAATATATTGTTGATATTGGACAAGTGCAGGTATTAACCAGTCTCGAGTATGAATGAAAGGACCTTATATCTTATATAAATGTAGCAATATTTGCTCCTAATATACTTTGACTTAATACAATGAGTTCCGGCTTATTACTGTCGCATATATTGAGCATACATAATAGAAATCACAATGTAATTTCTGAAAAACACCCTGCCATTAGTAGAAAGAGAAAGTAATAGCACTTACTTGATAACAGGCTAATTCAAGACCTGTTGGAAAACCAAAAGCTACAGTACCACGGATGCGTGCCACTCATATCCGAACAGAAGTTTATAGAGAATGTGAAGATGACTTTGGAGAATAATCACGCCTCCTTTCTCAGCCTTTTCGAAGCGCAGAAGCTGGAGAAAGAGAGCGCCATCGTCAAAGAACTAGCAGAGACGGAGCATAAGCATTTTCTAGACGCGCAAAAAATCCAGAAAGGAAACAACGACGATATACCCGAGTTGCTCGATTGGCTGCAGGAGAAAAAACACATTGAGCTAGATGTAAGTAAAAAGGTTTTTACTGATTCTGAAATTGACCATACCTTTAATAATCCGTTTTCTTTTTATTTGTGTACACATACAGAAATTAGCTTCTGAATTGTCTAAGCACAATGTCAACATTGCTTGCCGTACCGGAAATAACTTAGGAAAACATATAAAGAATAATAAATCCAAAGTACACAAACAGAATGAATCAGGAGTGTATAAAACTAAATATGGAAGTTGGGATGAGTTTTATATTGGAACAATTTTTAGCAGCTGTCAGATCATAATTTGAGAACATAAACGCTTTGCACGCTTCGTTAATTAAAAGTAGGATTCATATTATTTAACCTATCCAATCTGTTAAAATTACACATTCAATTCTGGTTTTGAGACATTTCATGTGGAAAATAAATGAACAAAAACAAAACTTGAATTTACTACGTTTATTATCACAAAATTACTTTGAAAAATATAACACTGCGATTGCAATTTCGGTCACTAGACCATCATCGGACAGATTGAGTTAAGAACTGAATACATAATTAAAGATTTGCGCTTACGGGTGGGAAAGAATTATTGCAGGTACCTAAATAGACAAGAGGAACACATTTCAAGAAGGTCTAATCGAAGTGGTTTTCCCAAAGTGGTACAATAAAACGTTCATAGAAAAATCATTATTGTTTGAATACACTAAATGTAGAAGAATATATCAAGTCAATCAGGTCGTTCAGCAAAATATCTTTTGCATTATGATTGAGTTTAAAAATTTCTAATCATTCTAAGTAAGTTGGCTTGGTTCCTTTCGGTAATTTGTGCATAATTTGAAAGTTATCTGTTTATGAAAACGGGTGGTGGTTTTCACGGCTATGATTTGAAAACGTTGAATCCATTTTATTTTTCAAAAAAGATTCTTGGTGTTCTTTAAATCTTGTCTTGAACGATCGACCAGTGTGAACTATATACACTTCTTCACATACAGGACAAATCAGTTTATAAACTCGTATAAAGGAGTGTATATATAGGTAAGACTGGTCGATCGTTCAAGACAAGATTTAAAGAACACCAACAATCTTTTTTGAAAAATAAATGGGTTCAACGTTTTCAAATCATAGCTGTGAAAACCACCACCCGTTTCCACAAATAGATAACTTACAAATTATGCACAAATGACCGAAGTGAACCAAACTAACTCACTTAGAATCATTGGAAATTTTTAAACTCAATCATAATGCAAAAGATATCCTGCTGAACGACCAGATTGACTTCATATATTCTCGTATATTTAGTGTATTCAAACAATAATGATTTTTCTAAGAACATTTTCTTGTACCAATTTGGGAAATCCACTTCGATTAGCCTTTCTTGAAATGTGTTCCTCTTGTCTATTATATCTGCAATAATTCTTTCCCACCCGTAAGCGCAAATCTATAACTATGTATTCAGTTCATAACTCAATCTACCCGATGATGGACTAGTGACCGAAATTGCAATCGCAGTGTTATATTTTTCAAAGAATTTTTGTGATAATAAACGTAGTAAATTCAAGTTTTGTTTCTGTTCATCATGTTAAATTATCACGTAGTAACGACGGATTCCATCAACTATGGAAAATAAATAATTAAAACTAAATTTCCTAGAATCGCTCCAGATTAATAAATGTAAACATGCAGGTCTTCTATTGAATAGCGTGATTGGTCATACTGCTGGCTCCTTCTTATTCTCTTCGAAATCACGAAACTACCTGACTATCAGTTCTGTATGGAATTTAACTGATTATTTGTATACATCACCGTATTTACCATTTATAGCTAATTAGTTATAATAATGTACAGATTCAAAAGGACACTTTGCCACACTCCAGAATTAAAGAACCAGTTGACAAGATATAAACTAGTAGAAAATAGCAAGAATTCGTTTCTTATTCAAACCAAGTTTAACACATTTTTGAAGACTGCAACGATTCATTCTTCATCTCAAATGTGCTAAATGTTTTGACTCACTTATCAAACGATATTTTTTTCAGCTGATCCGCTACAGACGTCAGGCAGAATTCAAAGAAATCCAACTGCAACAATGCAACCAAAGAATACAAATTCAAAACGATCAAATTGCCAAATTGGAAGAAGACCTTTTTCTCTCCCATAGAGGCGTAGACGTCAGATCGCTGACTGACGATTTAACGAAACCGAAGGTCCAACCTAAACTTCCACAGGAAGTCCAGGAGAAGCTAGCGAGATTCACGAGAACGCAAGAGGCCCAAACGGAGGAATTTCACAGTGTGTCGGACGGTAATGTTGACGATGAGACCAAACGCTGCGAGTCTCTGAAGGTCGAGCTGCTGGGCTCGCGCAAGGAGTTGGAGGTGAAAGAGGAGATCATCCAGCAGCTGAGGACGAAGCTGAACGAGTGCGAGATGAACGTGAGCTTGTTCAGGAAGCAGATCGGTGACAAGCAGTCTCAGATAAGTTTTTACGAGAAACACATTTTGGAGTTGCAACAACAGTCCAAGAAGGATGATGACGATTCGCAGAGGACACAAAACGACGGTGGAGGGGACAATTTGAGAAACGCCGCCAGTGATGACGTATTGGCCCTTAAAGTGAGTCTGAATAATAGATCGATAAATATAACACTCTATAAGTTGAATGTCGAAATAAGGATAGGCTAATTTTTTATTATTTCATGAACTGGAAGAGTTTTATGTGAAAAGTTAATTAGGATTCATTCAATAAGAGACACTTCCAGACATTGATTATAACTAGTACAGATGAACTGTACTGAACCATTTCTTGAGTGTTGTTCAATCCCTGGTTATTTCCAAAGTTTTCCTAAAGATGATAGAGTTGTCCAAGAAGTGTACGTCCGTACAGAACAAGCTAAAAACAATCCAATGGATTCAAGCCAATAATATTTGTTGTCATTAAATGATATTCGATCTGAGTAACAGTCCATGTTCTGTTTAAATTTTCAGGCAACTATGAAAACTCTACAAGATACGATACTGCTCAAAGAAGATTCTATACTTCACTATCAGTCACTTTTGAAGGAGGATAGAGATAATCATAGTTTAGCTGCTGCCAGAATGCAAGAAGAGGTTAAAATGCTGAAGAACTCGCTTGCCGAGGAGAAACAGAAGAAAACGGAGTAAGTGTCCAAAATTGTGGCAGATCTGTATTTAATAAACATTTATTTACATTTCTTTTTAACAAATGGATATTTCTCAGTTGAACAGGACCAGTAACTTTTGTTGGAGACCTCTTGTTTCTTTATGAGTAACTCTCTGAAAGAGTGAAGATGATTGCAGTTGACGGTGGTTCATGGTGGATTTGAACAGATGCAAGTTGTTTCCATCTAGAAACACTTCTGAGGATAGAGCTTTCCATGTAATTGCTGTTCGATTCAGAAACGCAGTCTGGTAGATTGTAGTTCTGATTCTGTACGGCAAATTGGTGTGTATTATCTGCATACCTTGTGCAGATGCTGGACGAACTTTAGCTTTTTAAAGTAGCGAGAGCTACTTTGGCGAAAACTGGTCTAAGCATGATAACTAACCTTTTGTGCAGTTGGCTTGGCAGTAGTGGAACGTGTTCGTGTCAGGTTGAATTGGAGTTAAAGCTGATCCTAAAGGATTTACTCATTTGTCTGCCTTACTCAGTGTTTTTTCAATAAATCGAAGAAGGCAGTTTTTTCTTAGAACTGCTTGTGTCTTGATGAAATTAAAAGCATCGAAATTATCAGATCCATCGAGACCTAGAGAGATAGGTCTCGATTTATGGACTCAGTTTATGTAATACGCGGATGATTTTGCACTGACACGCCTCTTGTTGGTGATGAATTTTATTATGGTAGTTGTGGCCACATATTGCCATAAATGTCCTTCATAATGAAAAATCCATGAATCTTATGGAAACCAAATTGCAAAAAATAACTGCTGGAAAAAGAAATACTCAAAAAATCTGCGGAAACCATTATTGATTCATTTCTCGCGGAACCTTTGCACTGTTTGCGAGTTGATTTTATGTTGCCTAGGCGTTGAAAAATAGCTGCCTATGCGTTGACAAATAGCTGTGGAGCTCATTTTTACTCAAGATATTATGGTTGAAGAAACTGCAAACGCATCTTATCCGTATTTGTGGCATCATTACACATACATCCGATCGTTACTAAAACAAGATATCAAGAATAGAAATATTTTCAGGTATGAAGATCAACCAGGTGAATATTCTCGAAGCAAAGCTGCCATCGATCAGTACGTCAAGCAGGTTCACGCCTTGGAGAAGCACGCAGATGAGCTTCACACCCAGGTGTCCACTCTTGATTCGCAATTGCAGGCCAGTATGCAGGAAGCTGTTAGATGGAGGTCATTAGCCAATGATAGATTGAAAGCGATCGACGATATGCGTCAAAGGTGAGTTATCTGTGGGAGGTTTGCATAGTTTAGACACAACTAAAGATAGTTGGTATAAACTGTGTTTTACGACTTTAAAGCTGGGTTGAATGGTCTCTATATATAAAGATGGAGATCATACATTACGTTACGATAGATCTTGCTGAAAGAAACAATTGCGATTTTTTATTTTCTAGTTTAGAAGAGCAGCACGAGAAAGAACTGGCAATCTACAAAAAGGACTCGGAGAAGTGGCGCGAAGAAGTTGTCAGTCTCAGAGATCTGATAAACCAACACAAAAACGAAATATCGCAAGTGCAACCGGATCTGGAAGATGTGCTGACCGCCAAAGACGATAAGATACAAGAACTGACTGTTGCGGTGCGACAGCTACGGGTAATTATTTTCTTCTTGACAAATGTTGTCTTGTTCTATGATTCTGATTTTTAGGACGAATCAGAGAACGACTTGCTCGTTAAGATGGCGCAGATAGAGAAGATCAGAGAGCAAGCCGTGAAAGAGAACGACGCTCTGAAGAAGAGATTCGAAACGTTGTTACGCAGAGAGAGACACGCTAAGGAAGAAATTCGAGATTTGAAAGGGCAGCTTTTGAAGTGAGTAATCCGAATTATTATTCAACAACACTCAAAATAATTAAATATCTAACGACCAGAAATGCATTTATGATGCTACCCGATAAGGTATTTAAAAGTTTTTCAATTTCATAAAATCGCAGTTGAAAAAATTAATGATTGGACTCGCCAAAACTCATTCAATTGAAAATAAAAGAATCAAAAAGAGATATGATTCGTTGTTTAAAAACTTCCACGTCAAAATGCATTGTGAATGAATTCGTTAAAATATTAGTCAAGAAATAATTTTAAAAAATATTATGTAAATAAAACGACGAGTATATCAAACTTAATGGCAGTTATTTTCGATGTAATGCACTGTGTAAATATTTTTTTACTATATGATTAATGAATCAAGAAATAGTATTTCCACTTCGTTAATGTAGACCCCATCATACAATCGATTATAATCCTGAAGATGAATGCAGGTTCGAAACCACAGAAACAAATTTGTAATATTGTTTGTTTAGTACCTATGTGATAACTCATCAATATCTAAACAAGTGTAACAACTTTTAAGACTATATTCAAGTTCTTCCGATTTCCGGTTATACCGGAACTAGACGCAAACTTTCTCATTTTAAATGACAACCCAAATTTTTTGTTTCATATTTGGATTCTTTGTGCAAAACTAAGGTGAGTTGATGTATACATGTTTCTTCTTATTTTCAATTGTTTTGACGATATTTCGATGTTTTTAAGAATTGACAGTTAAATATTATAATTTCTCTTTTTGTCAAAACAGAATTTGAGGTGAACTCGTGAAAGAATATGGAATGGCAGATCCAAAATTTTAATTTAGTGTACAGGACGATGGAGATTATATGATTTCATTTGTTTCGCGCATATTTAATATTTTTAAATAGCTTTATCTTATCAATAGAATTCACCTTCGACTTCCACATGGAAATTGTTATGTCAAGTTGCGTGTTGTCGAGTGTTATGGGAATATAATTGAAAGCGCACCGCCAATATGCTTCGTTTTGAGCTGGCAAGTAAGAACTTAAATTACTTTCATTTTTCAATTTTTTTTTTCATGTAACTTTCGTGAAACTTTCAGTTGTTTTCGGTAACTTAGAAGCTCATAGTTACCACATGAACCTTCCCGAATGACATACGACAATTTTTTAAACTTCAAGTTCGAAAAGAATTTTCCAATTTTCACCGGACGGATAATATCTTCTTCAGTATATACGTTCTTACGACACCTCGGTTATACAGATGTTTTTGTTGGGATATCTTTAATCCGTTTCCTTATTTAGCCATTTTCAATTGACAAAAATTTTTCTTTTGTTAAAGAACATTGTTTGTAAGTACTTTTATATTTTCCGACGATTTGGTGAATCTGAATAGTACCTAACCACTAGAATTTCTTAAACCGGAAGAAATTAGGTTCTTCGTCAGTAAAATAAACCTTGTATTTAAAATTACCAAGAATAAGGAAATTTATTGACATTTGGCAACACTTTTTAAATAATATTTGCCCTTAGATATGTTCGCGTCCCTCTTATAGTGTGCTTGGAACCTCCTAGGGGGCGCGCCCCCCACAGATTTAGAATCGCTGCTCTACGTGAAAAGTTTCTGAATCTCTAATTCCAATTCGAAGTTATAGTACCACTGGAATCAAAATTGAATCCACCTAACTTGGATGGATTACTATTTTGATAGAAGAACATACGTAATCGATAAATTTCTTTCGATAAATTCACAAATATCTCAACACATTTATTTGTTACAATGTACTTATATAAAACTGAAGTATTCCATGATTGAGATGAAAAACAAATATTGATTTCCTGGATTTTATAATTCAGCGAATGGGCGAAAAATATTTGAACTCTATATTTGAATAAACCTTTGGAGAACGAAGAAACGACACCATTATCTGAAATGATGTATTCAGTTGTCAGTTTAAAAAATCTCGGGAATTTTACTTGTCAGCTCTGAATTTCAAATGAAAATATTGATACATATATTTTTTCTAATGTTTTTCGTTTCGACTATGAGATTAAAAAGTAGTATGTACAATCGGATTTGTAAAAATAACTGACGTTTAAGTAAAATGAACAAACTTTATTAAATGTTATTCGTGCTGTTTTCATAAAGAATAAAATGAAAAATTTGTAGAAAGCTTCATCTGGAATTTTTATTTTCTTAGAATCGTTGCGTAAAGAAGTTCTACAAGGTGGAAACTCATTTCGAATTATTAGATCCTGGTCAAATGAGCTTCTCTTCTTACAGACGTTTCTTCTCTAACTGCCATAAATTTTCAGTGGCAACGAAAGCTTTAGCGCAACTATATACTCAATGAAAACAACTAATCATCAATATGTTGTCGTTCAAACGCTGTCAACTGATGTACATCTACGGAGAAGTTTTTCTCGTCACTGAAAATGTTTGAGGCAGTGAGAAGCAAGACGAGGAGTTTCAATTGACAACTACCGGAATAGGGTTTCTTCTTGTTAGAGTCTTTTGTGTTCTTTTTCTATTTGGCGTTTACAGTGAGAACCAAAATATAATTGAGAGTGATATTAAATTTCCATCGCCCTTATTCCCTGAAAAATTGAATGATCTAAATGTTTTCTTGATCGAACTTGATTAAGTATCTATATATGTAGAACCGCAGAGGGTTTTGTTTGAGCCTTTTGAGTTTTTTCCACCTGGGAGTGTACAGTAAGACACAAAATATAATATAGAGTGACATTAATGTTCCATCGCCTTTATTCCCTGAAGAACCGAATGATCTAATTGTTTTCTTGATCGAACTTGAAAAATTATCTATATATGTGAAGATAACCAGCTATTTATTTGGTGCAAATTACTGAGAAACAGAAAGACCAAATCGTAGATTACAATAAATTATCGGTGAATATATTATAAAACGACCGACTGAATTGTTACAAATGTCTTACTTAGTTACCCACCTAAACATTTTCATCAGTGTTTACGTCGAACAGGAGCAAGACGCCTGCATCGACAGCCGCCAAGTCCGAGCGCGGCGACAGATCGTTGAAGGAGCAACTGCAAAGAAAGAACGCAGCGTTGGAGGAGGAGGTGCTTCGGTTAAAAAACGAGCTTGCCGCCCAGGTTGCCGTCAACGAGTCGCACAGGGTGAGGATATCAGAGGACTTCGACCGATGGAAGAAGCAGAAGCAGAGTCAGCAGATAATCGAGAGACTGAGGTCGAAGTTGAACGAAAAGGAAGCAGAAATGGAGAAGAAGGACCACACTTGCAGCGGGTACAGGTAACTGATAATTTTACTTGATTAATTACCGCTCATACTAGCCTTGTTGTCCAAAGTAACGGAGTCTGCCATCAATTCACGGGTGGTGAAATATCTCGAACAGAATAATATCTTTTCGTTTAACGAGTGTTTCCTCGTATATGTCATTTTTGAACAAGCGCTATTTGAAATCATGGAGAATGATTCGCAGTTATCCTAGATATCTAAAGTCTTCGACCGAGTTCAGCACTCAACAATGCTATTGAAGTTTGAATCTTATGGTCTTCCCGAACAACTATGCG
>JARQZK010000750.1:682500-742500 GCA_030704885.1 Cynegetis impunctata
AGTTTTCCATATATTAAAATTAACTGTTTTCAACCTTATCGCTTCAAAATTGCGCCTTTTATCGTGTAAACAAGATTTATTTCCTCCCCTGTGGCTCAACACTCTAACCTATTCGTACCAAAACCAATACCATCTAAGATGACATGAAACACTACCTACCTACCAACTTCCAACCCTATTGCTCCAAAATTACACCTCCTATCGTGTAAACCAGATTTATTTCGTAAGCTGTGGCTCATCCCCTTACCGATTCTAATTAAAACCAGTATCCCCTCCAAGACGATATAAAAAACTATCTACCTACTAACTTTCAAACCTTTTGCCCCAAAATTGTGACCTCTAAAGTGTAAACAATATTTATACTCCCCAACCGATTCATACCACAACCAATCCCATCTAAGATAACATGAAAAACTATCTCCCTATAATTCGAAAATTATCAAACAACTTACCAAGGAAATCTAAATTCACAATGCAACAGTGAATTATAGAAAAAGCTGTTTCGATCTTATTAGATCTCTTCAGTGCAGTTTATTTGACTCGGACTGAATTAATATATGTCTTATTGTTCCCCAATACAAATCGCAGTCTAACTAAAATGTGGATAACAACTCATAGCGCCCTCCACCAAGGATATAGGAAACCAAGAATTCACCGTTTAGATCGAAAATGCAGAATTCCGTCGCGAGAACAAACACTTCCTGGCATGAAGATGTCTACGCTGCAACAGTGGCGTAGCTCCCTTGGAAAGCTGTTTTATAATTTTCAAATATTGAATAATTTTCCTTGTTCACTTCATGTACCGTAAAACGGGGTTACTTTGGCACCGGGGGTAACTTTGGCAGTTATTCGTTTTGTTTTTTTGAAAATTATTTTTTATCCCTTTTATTTTTTTCGCATGTTTAAACTATTAGAAAAATGTCGCGCCACTACATTAAGAAAATTGGGGGCCCTACATACGTTAATAAAACCCCTTAGCAATTAGAACAAGCGTTAGCTGCCATGAGAGGAGGGATGTCTCAAACCCAGGCAAGTCGCCGATTTAAAATCTCCCGTGGAACCCTCCAAAATAAGTTGGTTGGAAGGCACACCAAGACAATAGGTCATCCGATTGTATTCACCCAAGAGGAAGAGCAGTTACTGACCACGGTCAGCAATTGGGGCTTTCGACTAACAAGTAACCCTACCAGAAAATACAGCTATCAAAACGGAAGAAGTTTTACATAATCAGCAAGATGAGGGGAAGAAGACTGGGAAATCAGCAATGAAGAAAACCCAACTAAAAGTGTCATCTGAACCACAACAACAACCAGGACCATCCGGTATTAAACGTTCTACCAGAACAAATGACAAAAATCAAAAGATCGATGTTCTATTTGCTATGCAGACTGGTCAAAATATGCAGGAACAGATTGGATTACATGTGCACAATGCAATCGTTGGGTTTGTGGTATTTGTAATGAGGGAAGCATGGATCGCTATTACACCTGCTCAAATTTCGAGGAAATGGATTTTGACAGTGACGACTCCATAAAAGATAGACATTATAATCCCTCAGAATAATTTATTACCTTTCAGATATTAAACATGTTGAGATTATTTTCCACAGGGTCAGAGTTAATTTTTTGTTTTTGTTACTATATCTGCATGTTGTTTTATGCAATAGTTTATTATTTTTGAATAAAAATGACATTTTTGTACAAAAACCTTATTTTAATAAAGCTAAGTTATGGCATTTTTGAAGAAAAATGGTCAAAATCCAAATTTAAATTAAAAACGGTGCCAAAGAAGACCTTTAGAGCAGTCTACTTTCATATTTTAAGCGAAATAAGAAAAATGGTCAAAATCCAAATTTAAATTAAAAACGGTGCCAAAGAAGACCTTTAGAGCAGTCTACTTTCATATTTTAAGCGAAATACAAACATACAAAGTTACCCCAATCGTTTGCCTACATTGGCAGCAATTTTTTTTCTCAGTTACCTCTCAATATTTTCTATTCAAATATTCTGCATTCACAGCCTTATTGATTCTTGTTACAATGAGATTTTTTCTTGTGGATTGATTATTGGCGAAGGTTTTAGATTTATTGTCAAATATCTCCCGAAATCTGCCAGTTTTACGGTACTATATGAAATTGACTATAATCAACTTGTTTTTCATGGATTGATTGTATTACAGGAATCTATGATGCCGAAAACTCTAATTGAATATCTTCGACGAAAGGGGTAGTTCGTTGTACCTTATTTCAATCGTCATTTATTTATAAAGATTGAAATTTTTATGAACACAAAATCTACTGACGTTGTTTCAGTAAAATTTCTTGGAATATGTCAATAGTATATAACGAGAAAACCAAGCAATACTTGATGATTAGTGTTTCATTAAAGGGAAAAATTTTATTCAATTCATGAAAGTGTTCTAAAATGGATTTTACATGAATGCATCTTAGACTGTTGATGCCATTTTCCCCGAAATATTTCCACTATGTATGCAAATATGAGATCTAAGTGTACTTTGGCACTAACAATAAATGATTCCAACTACTCAAATGTCTATTTTTCATACCTATGCAATTTCTCGGACCACCGCCAAACGGGATGTAAGTATAATCCCACACATTCTCTCGGTTCTTCTCATTGAATCTTTCTGGATCGAAATTATCGGGGTTTGGAAAATATTCAGGATCTCTGTGCATGCCGTAGGCTGGAATGAGAACGGATAGGCCCTTTTCTATCGTTATGTCAGTGTCTGGTATTTTGTACGTTTCTGTGCATTTTCTCAGGAACACCGGTGCTGGAGGATATTTTCTCATAGTTTCTAAAAAACAGAAGTTTTTCAATTAAATTATTAACAAATGGTTATATTTGTATACGCTACTGTATGAATATATATATATATATATATATATATATATATATATATATATATATATATATATATATATATATATATATATATATATATATATATATATATATATTAGAAATTGATACACGACTCCAAAAATTCCCATTGATATAAGTAAACAATATCCATGGAGGTGAAGAAAACATCTTATTCACTAATTTAAGTAGTAGAACCAACATTTGGATAGTGTAATAAAGCGCCATCTCACAAATTTTTAAGGAAATAGTAGATTATCATCTTTCGGCAACAATATAAGTACCACAAAAATTTACGAGATGCGTTGTATGAAATTGGGTGTTTATGTGTAATATTGCGTTTTCAGAAAAAACAAAACTCAATACATGAACATGAAAAGCAAAATCCTATCTAAGGCCAAATTTCATCCAAATCGTTAGAGCCGTTTCCGAGATACGAAAATAAATTTACAAGAATTTATCGTTTAAATATACAACAGGTCTCGTTAATTATTACTCCCTTACCTTGAATTATCATATCTAAATAGGAGAACTCTTGAACAGCTTCGTAGCTCAATACTCCTCCATGTTTATTCAATACTCGCTCAATTTCCGCCCTAGCCTTTGTCTGTACATCCTTGTCCATGGCCATCTCTAGCAGGGCAAAGCTTGACGTAGTCGACGTGGTCTCAAATCCGGCTAGGAAGAAAATGAAGGCTTGCGCTGCCGCTTCGTCCATAGTTAACGTTGTCCCGGCCTTTTCTTCCGAACCATCCAATTTCCCGTTGTTCTTGAGCTGGATCAGAAGCTGAAGAAAATCATTACGTTCTATGCCGTTGGCTTCTCGATGTTCTACGGTCTCTCTGACCACCTTCCTGAAGAAATCCGTGACGTTTTTGGAAAACACGCCGATGCCAAAAATGTTGGCAAGCGCGGGGAAGCTTCGAATGACCACCATCTTCAGGACGTCGCTGACGGTTTGCGTGAAGGCTCTTTTGCCCATCAGGCGAAATTCTGCGTGGGGGTTGCGCATGGTGTTGCAGTCGAGGCCAAAGGCGCAGGAACCAATGACGTCTGTTGTGTATCTGGCTAGGATTTCTTTGATTTCTACAGCTTCACCTGAAGTATGAGGATAAAATCTTGAATCAACATTTTGGGGTTGTTCTCACTGATATTTGTTTAAAATCTCACCTATCTTAGCGCTCTCCTCGAGCACTTCGTTCATCTGTACTCCGCAATTGAGTATAATTCCAAACATGTTCCGCAGCTGTTTTGGCGAATACGCAGGCGTCAACTTGGCTCGCAGATTCCTCCACTTGGGACCGGCCAGCGAGAATAGATGCGCACTGAGCGGATCGTTCTTTTCGTCGTAGTAGATGCCTCTGTCGTGAAAATTAGCGAAGTCGCTGACCAGAATGTTCTTAATGAGGATCGGATCTACGGGCATGAAAGCCCTCCTGCTGAAAAAGTAGAGTCCCACGTAATTGTGTCCCGCGGATCTGGCGTCGTAATATATACGCCTGATCTTGTCGCCCATATTTTCGCGTCGGAAAATCACGCTGGCCATGTCACCGAAAGGGAAGCTGGGGTTGAGTTGTGGGACATTCTTTGATCGCCAGTAGGTGTAGGAGATTCTGAAGTAGATGTAGACTAGCAACAGGAATAACGTTGATGTCGAAATGACTGGATAAGATGTCAGCAGCTGCCATACAGTTGTGAAATATGTATTCTGAAAAAGAACACTTATTTGATGATTTTGAGTACAGAATTTTTTTTCTAGGGTATGTCTTTGTCACTTCTCGAATGTCTTCAACGGTAATATGAATGAAGTTTGTATGACAGCTTTTAGTTAGGATAATTCCTCAGAAATGTGTGAAAATATTTGCATAACTTAAAAATTTAAACACACAAATATTAAACGATCAAGAAAAGTATATAAGAAGAACTAGGAAAATACAGTACATAAGTGATTATTATTAATAAAACCTCAGAATAGTTGAATAATAAGTATTCATTTCGAAATCATAAAAAAAACAGAAACAATCTTTTGTAAAAAAAGTTATAACAGATGATACAAAAGAAAATTTAAAATTACGAAGTTTGTGTCAAGCTAATATAATTTTCAAACTATGAGAGTTCAGTGATGCTGAAAAATGTCTCATCGATAATTTGTGGCCCCATCTATAGGCTCTCAGAAAACAAGTTTTCTCAACTTACTGTTGCATAGCATTAATGCACACAATGCACATACCAAATTGAATTAAAAGTAGTTCATTTGTTACAAAATTTTTTTTAGGCAAAAGCCTTTCGAGACGATGTAGATAAAGAATGGAGCCGTGTGAATTTTTTTTTTTGAGTGAATTCACGAGTTGTCCAGGTGTGAAAATAACATGAAAAATATGTAATATAAAAAATAGAAAGATCCGGTATATCTTGAAGTTTCAAGGGTAGTCTAGTAATTGCTATTCCAGATTCTAAAAACATTGCTTCACTCGAAATCTTATTTCATTTAGTGATTTCAAGAATTGTCGTTTTCTTAATTCAGATATTGAGTTTTTAATCAAATGAAGTAAAACAGTTGGCTTCATTCCACTAAAATAAGTTCAATTTACTCAACGTATGCTTCTGACTACTTATCCATTATCAACTGCTAAAGACAAACCGAAGTAACAATCTATCTATTTATAATACTGCTTCAATGAGTGCGGAAATAATAAGGTCTATTTGGTCATTAGTGATGAATAAGCTCCTTGAGATGGTGATTTAATCTCCAATGCCTCTAAAAGGTCCATCCTCTTTTCTTTGTCCCAAGACTGAGGTATTGTTGGGTTATCTAAGTCGATAAAATGATTCATTTGTATACTCCGAAATTCCAGTAACGTTCCTATTTTGGGTGATTTATTTTTTATGTTCTTCCAATCTGGTGCCGATCTCTCTCTCTCTCTCTCTATATATATATATATATATATATATATATATATATATATATATATATATATATATATATATATATATATATATATATATATATTTATATATATATATATATATATATATTAAACTTATTATACAAATATATATATATATACATATATATATATATATATATATATATATATATATATATATGTTCGTATGTATGTATGTGCTTATATATTTTAAACTTGTTTACTCGATAGAGGGCGCAATTTTGAAGCAACAGGGTTGAAAGTTTGTTAGTAGGAAGCTTCGTATGATATTTAGGAAGGCATTGATTTTGATACTAATTGGTTGGGGGTTAACCCCCCGGGGAGGAAATAAATCTTGTTCGCACGATAGAGGGTGCAAAATTGGAAAAATAGGGTTGAAAGTTGGTAATCTAAATAGATGAAAAACTGGTTTGAATTTCAGAAAAAAATCTTAATTGAGTAAATAAGATTTTTCAAACTGGATAAAAATCTTCGTTTCTAATGATAGAGTTCTATTTACATTTTTTCGAATTAAAAAAAAGTAACCATACCTGATCCATAGTGTGAAACTGACTTCACGGAACACACAATAAACAAACTGGAAAATAGGCGTTAAGTGTTAATACGGCGACACTTGAAACTCGACATATTTTCCGAACAAACTTTGCACCCACCTTGGGACGCTGGCAATTACGTAATGAGTTTATGGCTCTCTCGCGAACCATGAGAGCTCGCAGCGGCTATCACGCTAGAAATTGGATTTCTCGTCCGAATCCACTTTCTCCAATCTGCTTCTATCGTTTCAATTAAATCGCTCCTTTTCATTGTATTGCGAACCAAATAGAGAAAGATGTAGGTACCGCTCTTCGATTACGTCGATTTAGGATTGTGGAACTAACTCGTGTTACCTGAGGCGTAAATACATTGTTTACTACGGTACAGCTAAGCTCGCTGCTGTACCACAGTAAGCAATCCAACTATATTAACGATGTTTAAATGATGACATTCTTCACTACACTAGAGCAAACACTAAGATGAGTGTTTTGTATTTTAATTATGAAGTAAGTGAATACTTGTATACTATCATTATTATTAATATATATATATATATATATATATATATATATATATATATATATATATATATATATATATATATATATATATAGGGGAGCCCAAGATGCTAAATGGGGATTTACTCGAGCGTCGTGGAAACCTTTTGGATTGTGAAGATTAGATGCTAAGACGAAAAATAGGTTATATGATGTATGCCATTTCACTAGGGGGGGGAACGTGTGCAGATTTTCAAAAATGTAAAAAAAACCGTTATATAGAAATACTCGAGCGCGTCAGATATTAATACTCTGATAACGAAGGTAAGTTAATCTGCCGGTTTGCATGGTGAGGGTGACCGTACGAGACCAAAACTCATCGCCGATATTCGAAAATGCAAAAAAAAATCGTGACATTTCCTTCAAAATAAAAATAAAAATTTAACCGTGCTCGAGAATGTCAAGGTGACGATTTCTTTTTGCAACTTTTTTGATCTCCTATTTCCTTATGCCACGTGCAAATCGCCAGATTAGTGAAATGCATACTCTTCTGCATGTAATTAACTCACCTTGCCTTCATCTGACGCGCTTTTTTTTTTACTAATCTGATCGGCTGCCCTAGACGACCGCCCCCATATTAAGGGTTCATGTATGGTGGGGATACTTAACAGGATACAAGGTTTCACCTAATATATTATTCTGCCGCGCTGTAATAAATCCCAAAATCTCCGCTTGGACTCCCCTACTATATATATATATATATATATATATATATATATATATATATATATATATATATATATATATATATATATATATATATATATATATATATATATATATATATATATATATATATATATATATATATATATATATATATATATATATATATATATATATATATATATATATTACTAGGACAGTTAGTATATAGCATCAAATATTGAGGAGCATTGAAATAAGATAGTTTATAGTCACTGGGGAAAACGTCACGAAGTAAATTTGAAGAGATAGTAATCCGATTTTGAACACCCTTTTGGTTAATTCATTATACAAGAGCAAAATTCCTTATTTCATTATTCTTTCCCAAATTTGCTTCATATAGACCACAGTAAACAACAAACAAGAAATAGAGTAAAAGCTTTTAAAGAAGACAAAACTGCAACTACCTTTGATATTTTATTTTATTTCATTGTTGGTACGGTTTGGCGTTCCGTGTATATAAATTTATATTTGCTTGCAAACATCTTTGTTTTTTTTTTGAAAAAAAGACTCATGTATCGAAGGTCTGCCCGCTTGAACCCTTTTTGCTCCCGATGTAAGCCCAGGTCGAATTTTTCTGCAGGAAATTGTCGAACTTATTTTCCTTTTTTTGGACGTGGGTATAAATATTAATATTAGCAGGCATTTTTATACCTTTCAATGCTCTTGTTAATTTTATCACAGTGTTTGTCATATCAACTGAAATAGAATTAGCAACGATATTAGTTATTCGTTGGAACAGCTGTGACAATCCAGCCACTGCAATCGAATGTAGGTACCTCATCATCTAGGTTATTGAAATAGGTTTTGACTCCTAACTTTGGAGAATTTTTGGTCGTAGCATGATACTTATTGCTATCTTTATAGGTATATTCAGTAATTGAATCTTCTTGGTTGCAAACTAATTTTATTTGATTTAAAACACTTTCTTCCGACATTACTCTAAAAAATCCTGGAGATAGATCTCAAGCTAGGTACTAACCGAATGATAACAAGTGACGACAGCCACGCGCCAATAAAATAATAAGGCGCCAAAAACTTGCATGCTCAAATGCAGTAAGAAATGTTGTATCGCTGTAAGAAATGAAATATTAAGAGTGGCATACTAAAATTATATTATTTAAATTTTGGATTGATTGGGCTTATACTTGGTGTAAATTAATAAACATATTAAAACAATGGTTAATAATAACAATTTACACATTTATTAAAAGAAATAACGCATGACGCACGTTTCGGTCGAACTTCACCTTCTTCAGATGCTAATGGCAAACTAACTATGTTTCTCTGTTATATCGAAAACAAGAAATAAAGAGATGACCTAATGTGTAGAAGGGGTAAATAGGAAGATGGTTACAAATAATATTATAATATTATAATTTTATAAACTTTTATAAATTTTATAAAATTAATTGTTGTGATTGTGATAAGTTTTACATTGGTAGAACTTTCAGAAGTTTTCAAACTAGAATTTCAGAACACAAACGTAGCTTCGTTAATCAGAAGTCGGATTCGCATTATGCAAACCATATAATCCAAGAAAATCATACATTCAATTTCGATTTTAAAATATTAAATACTGAAAGTAAGGGAATTAAACTTAATTTTTTAGAATCATTACAGATAAATAAATAGGTACAAGCATTCCGGTCTCCTATTGAATTGCCAAATCAATCATACTTCAAGCCCCCTTCTTAATCTTTTCAAAATCACCGAACTACCTGACTAGCAGTTCAGAATTGGTTGTTCCTATTATAATTATTATTTGTAACAATCTTTTCTATTTACCCCTTCTACACATTTTGTCATCTCTTCATTTCTTGTTTTCAATATAACAGAGAAACATAGTTAGTTTGCCATTAGCATCTGAAGAAGGTGAAGTTCCACCGAAACGTGCGTCATGCGTTATTTCTTTTAATAAATATGTAAATTGTTATTATTAATCATTGTTTTAATATATTATATTATTTACCCTGACACGGCATAAGGCTCAGCTGTACCGTGTAATAGCAATGTATTTACGCTTCTCGCAGCCAGGAGATTCATTAGTTTCAAGTGGGTACGAGGCCAAGCCATAACGACGGGTATTCAATAAGTAAATAATTGGCGAACTTTAATTAACGCTTTCATAATGAAACACTATCCGTATCAATTCGTACAAATATTTGAATAGCAATTCATCAAGCACGTTTCGAAATACTACTTCTTCGTCAGACGCTGACTAAATAAAGGTTAAATTACTACAAATACAGATATTTGCTCACACTCTTCATTATCTAGGAACTGTAGTAAAATATTAAGTGAATTCAAAGCGAACTTCTTCTAGGAACTGCATCGTTGAGCAAATTCAACTCAAAAAAAGTGCATTCTTTTGAGTTCTACCTGAGCATTGAGAGGAAGATATGAGTACTTGAGTTTATTAATTTATGAATATTCTAGAATATTTAATGTTGAGCCTTTTTTCTCCCTACGTGATGTTTCGAAGAAAAAACTGATTGAGTAGTCCATTAAACGATTTGCATAATGAAAATCTATTTTTCTTATGTTCTTCATGAAAGCAGTTCCGTCCATTTTTCTATACAATTTTCTGAGAAAAATATTGTAAATTTGAACCTAAATAATCTATTTAAAACTCGTACGAATTTGTTAGTCAAATTTGGAAGAATTTTATAGTTTTTTTTTAAATATGTATAAGTATAGTTATCATTTTATTTCAATGACTATCACTGGTTTATTGTTTATGTTTCAGGGAACAGGGGAAATTCGCAATGAGTTCGAAAGACTACAGAGTACGATTTCAAGTCTGCAAAAATCGAATCTTTTTCTCGAAGCAAAGAACATCGAGCTCAAGATGGATTTGGAGAAAACGCAAAAAGATTTTCCCCGATTCAAAGAACAGATTCAGCATCTAGAGAAGTGAGATATTTATGTATATGTGCATATATATATATATATATATATATATATATATATATATATATATATATATATATATATATATATATATATATATGATGATGATGATGAACAAAACTAAATTTGAATTTACTACGTTTATTATCACAAAATATTTTGAAAAATATAACACTGCGATTGCAATTTCGGTCACTAGACACCATCATCGGGCAGATTGAGTTAAGAACTGAATACAGAATTATAGATTTGCGCTTACGGGTGGGAAAGAATTATTGCAGGTACCTAAATAGACAAGAGGAACATATTTCAAGAAGGGCTAATCGAGTGAATTTCCCAAATTGGTACAATACAATGTTCTTAGAAAAGTCGTTCTTGTTTGAATTCACTAAATATAGGAGAATATATCAGGTCAATCTGGTCGTTCAGCAAGGTATCTTTTGCATTATGATTGAGTTTAAAAATTTCTAATGATTCTAAGTAAGTTTGGTTCTTTCCGGTAATTTGTGCATGATTTTAAAATTATCTATTTGTGGAAATGGGTGGTGGTTTTCACAGCAATGATTTGAAAACATGGAATCTGTTTTATTTTTCAAAAAAGATTGTTGGTGTTCTTTAAATCTTGTCTTGAACGATCGACCAGTCTGACCTATATATACTCCTTTACATACAGGACAAATCAACTTATAAACTCAATCTGCCCGATGATGGTCTAGTGACCGAAATTGCAATCGCAGTGTTATATTTTTCAAAATATTTTATGATAATAAACGTAGTAAATTCAAATTTAGTTTTGTTCATCAGGCTAAATTATCACGTAGTAACGACGGATTCCATCAACTATATATATATATATATATATATATATATATATATTTATATATATTTTAATATATATATATATTTATATATATTATATAATATATATTATATATATATACTATTATCGTATATATATATATATTATATATATGTATATCTTATGAGAAATAAATTATAAGCTTCTAATTAATTTAAATGAGAGTTTAGCATGAAAAGTTATATTATATTTCATTTAAATATAAACTCATGGACATAAATTAACGCACACACTTAAAATTATAACTTATTTTTGATTTATTATAACTCTTTCAATTTCAACTGATTTAATATATATATACTATATATATATTATATATAAATATATATATATACATACATATATATATATATATATATATATATAATATAGTCATATATATATATATATATATTATATTATATATATATATATATATATATATATATATATTATAGTTACATAGAAGTTCTGAAGACGGAGAGAGATAAATCGGCTCGAACAACTTCTGCTTCCGCTGCTCAGGTTTCTAAAGCCGGTCAAGATTCCCGAAGAGTGAATGAACTGGAGAGGACAGTTTTGATCCTGAAACGGGTGGTGGAAAAACTGCAAACGGACAATAAACGTCTTCTGATTGGCAAGCGACCTACTCCGGAGCGAACGGTAAGTGTATTCTCACTCATTCCTTCTATAAAATCTTTCAGAAATTTAACTGAATGTGAATTAGAGATATTTGTTTTCAATAGATTCATGTAACACTTTATCATATTCCGATAAATGTTTCGTCCCTCCCAGAGTTTATTCAGACACAGTTGTCACAGTGTCAAGTAATAGCCACTTATATGCTTTTGTGATTCAGGCGAAAATAGAGGATATATACGTATGTCTGCAGATGAGTGTTGGAAAGGGATACAAAAACCAGAAAATCCATATATTCTCCAACAGTCAGGCTTTGCTGAAAGCTCTATAAAGTTTCCAGATCAGGTCAAAACTGGTCTGTGAATGTTTTACAAGAACATGATTCTGCCGGCTCATAACGAGTTTACATTCAGATGGGTCCCAGGACATAAAGGATATTCAGGGAATGAATACGCAGACTCCCTGGCAAAGAAAAGGTTTGGAACCAGGTTTATAGGGCATGAACCAGTAGTTGAAATATCAGAAGCAATGGTCAGCTCCTTCAGGTCGTGATGAGTACAACTAAAACATGAGACATCTGGAAATGCATGTCAAGGTTCAATCACAATGCACTGATGGTTGGAAAACCATCGGAAACGCTATCTAATAACATCCGTAACTTGAACAGTAGTCAGATAAAACAGGTGGTAGAGCCATTAACTGGCGACTGCTTCCTGAGGAAACATGCAAACAATCGGCATATATAGAGAAGAGCCTCTATGCCGACTGTGTATGGAAGAGGAAGAAATTACCTCTCATATCATCTACTAATGCACAGCCACGGTGTTCTGGTAAAGTACTCTGGATTTAATCCCAGGAGAGTCTTAGTAAGGAGGCTCCTAAGCCTGATAAGGGTAGCAAATCTCTTTACATAAAACAGCACAATCAGAAGCACAAATGTCCTGAAGGCTGAGGTGCTGAGGTTCTAATTCTTAACTGGTTTATGCTGAGTTAATCAATCAATCAACGGCGTCTTATATTCAATGCACTGATGTTAGGTAAAATTTGGACCGAAATAAACCACAACACAGATCCTGCTATCGCAGAGACAAAGCAATGCGAAAATATAACCCAATAGACTCTGCATTTTTAGTGTAATTTTCTCACCGAATAATATTGTTTCAGGGATCGGGTGAAAAACTGCGTAGAGATTTTCAGCGTCTCAGAGAACAATACGAGGTCAGTTTGCGTAAGATTTCCGAGCTTCAGGCGGAGCTAAACTCTACGTCGACCAAGCTGAGAGGAGCCGAAGAGCGAACGACTGATCCTCAGAAAATCGTGACCTTGACCAGAGAGCTTGAGAGCGTGAGCGCGCAGCTGGAACAGAAGACGCAGCTTCTGGAAAAGGTGAAGGTTTTGCTTCATAGGGCCGCTACGAAGGAAAAGCTACTTTTGGAAGAGGTACACAAAGTATATTGAATGAATTGAGATATTTATATATGAATATAATTGAATGCTAGTTCTTTATGTTTAAGAAACAAATTTGAATATGTAAAAAACAGAATACCAGATCAATTTTTCGAAACATATTCCCATTGATCCATTGAAAAAATAAATATAAGGAACATCAAATGATCACGAAAACTATTGAAACAATAGAGCGCAATTTCGATCCTTTTGGGACCTCATCAGTTTTATCTATCAACCGAACGCAATATTCGTGACAGCACGTACGTGCATATTCATGACCAGCAGTCGCCTGTAGTACATGGGTTATCGATGACTGTATGTTTTCATTTTGTCTAAAAGGGTATAAGCCAGATAAGTCTCATATACGGCTTTGTAATCCGTTTACGTAGGCATTATAATGGTACGTCTAAATGGGATTATTTTTGTGTCGGATTTTATTTAGCTAGCTGGATAATTGTTTTATACATTTCAATCTTTCGAACAAATATTATAGTATTCATTTAAATACAGTGGCGTAGATAGCTTTTTGCTATGGGGGGGGATATGACTTTGTGTAAAATTTCAAATTTTTTCGTCTAAAGTTCTATTTTTATTGATAAAAATAATTTTTCATGTAAGTAGTACAAAATAAGCAGAAAATAATTTTTTTGGCTTAACATCGCCTTGACGAATTAAATATTTCTTCCACACTTTCAACTAACGAGAACAGCAGGTGTGGCAGTAAAAAATTTTTTGATAAAACTTGTCAGTTCTGATGAATTTATCAGCTGCAATTTCGTATAAAACAAGCTAGAAAACACCAAAAATCTTTTTAATATATTTGGTCTAGTCAAGGAGACGTCGGTAGCCCAGCGGTGAGATGTATCGCTTATAAACAGAGGATTGTGGGTTCGAGTCCCACCTTGCTCTTGGGATTGTCTGGATATGTCCGGAATTTAGTGGTTCAAAAATTAATCTGTTGGGTAATGACTAGTCAAGAAGTGATTTTGTGTTCAACTTTTTTCAGCAAATTTGGAACAATAAAAGCAAAGTGTCATTCGATTTGGAGTCGCATGTAGATGTTTTTTAAGAAAATTAAAAATTCGCAATCAAAAATTGTGAAAGTTATAAAAAATATACCTACTAAAAAAGAAGGGATTGGTTTTTTGCCAATATGTCAAAAACTAATTGAGATTTGAAGAAATCTGAAGAAAGATTCAAAAAGAAGAAGAAATTTCCCAAAAGAAAAACTCAACTTCCGGAACTGTAGAATCAATATTCATAAGTTTCTTAGAGAGGTAAAAATACGACTGAAAAGGGGTAATTTGGTTTGGGCAAGTCAAGCCCATTTAGGATACTTCAAAAATAAACATTATTTAACCATATTAAATATGAAAAGTTACTGAATTATCGGATTATTGTTCATTCGCCGAATGAACAATAATCCGGCGATAATAGAAATTCTTCTATTAGTTATACAAGAGTTAATTAACAATTTTTTGGTGCTTGAACATGAAAATGGTGATAAGTATATATCTGAGATTTTTTTATTCTTGGAGCTATTAAAGTAAATCCCTTGAAAAAATAAAAAATTTCAATTTTTCAGTTTTTTATTAACAATTTAGGTACCTACGTAATTTTGCAAAACCAAAATGAAATTTTTTAAATAATTTTAATGGACCGTTTTTCATTATCATTCAGCTACATGGAAATGGTTGTTTTCAATGTTCATCTCATGTTGTTTAAAAAATTGTTATAAATAAATGCTTCGTTTATAAGAGAATCAGGAGAAAAAGTAATGATTAGAGTGTTTAATTTTGCAACTAAGTAAATTGTTAATAAAAAACTAAAAAATCGAATTTTTTTAACTGGGATTCTGAGGTCTTTCGAAACTAGCTCCAAGAAAGGAAAAAAATATCAGATTTATAGTTTAACAGTTAAAACACTTGCAATGTTCGTGTCTAAGTATGCGCGAAAAATAACGATAAAAATTTGTTGTCGCTGGATTATTGTTCATTTACCTATCCAGTAAAAACCTGAAAATTTTCATTCCTTAATTTTCATACTTAATATAGTTAAATAATGTTTATTGCTTAAGTGCCCCAAATGGGCATGACTTTCGCAAGCCAGATTAGCTGTTTTCGGCCGTTTTTTTACTCCTCTGAGAAAATTATAAAAATTTATCCTACAGTTCCGGGAGTCAGCAATTTCTTATGGGAAATTTCCTCCCCTTTTTGTATCTTTATTTAGATATCAAAAATTTGAAAAAAAAAACCTTTTTTTTTAAGTAAATTGTTCATCACTTTTACAATTTTCGCGACAGGAACTAAATTTTTCTCAAAAACTATCTACATGCTATTCCGAATCGAATGACACCTGGCTCATATTCTTCCGAGACTGATGAAAAAAGTTGAACAAAAAGCACTTGTAAGCTGTATTCTCATGATTATTAAATATTTTTCCAAAGATCCATGATGTAGAAGTCCATGAATGGATTATACGCCATCGCAAGAAAATTTTTACTAATTCGACAATTTTTTTTAACTTCAAAATATTATCGAGTACCTAATTGAATTGATAATCAAAGCCAAAATTCAGTCCTATTTTTAAGGAGCTCATATTTTGATACCTACTCTATATTAAAAAATATTCGAAATATTCAATATTGATTGAAAATCTTCTATGAGCAGAAGTCAGGCTCCTCGAATGTAAACAGGAATTTAATCGGTCACTAGGACCAAAAATCGTGTTTGAAAGAGCCTAAATGGCTGAAATGGAAAATTTTATGTACGAAGGAAGAAGTCAACCAAATCCTCCTCGTACTTCTTCTCTTTATAAATTTTATACTAGGTACCTATGCTATTGAACAAAACTGCTTTAGATACAATACTACACCATTAAAAAAAAGCTCGAGCATTTTTGCTCAATAGTATTTATATTAATAATTTGAACTTTTTAAACACTTTTTTGCTCATAGTGACCGATTAAAATAATTCAACATTGAATAAAATATGCTCAAAACTACTACTTATTTTATAATATTAAATTATGTCCATTCCTGATTGGTCGGCCTGTTCGAAGCGCAGAAATTATACAATACCGAATTGCACAGCTCTCACAAAAACATATCTAGGTGATTTTTTTATAATTGCACATACATAATGCCGGAAGGGGTGATGCATAGTAAATTTCATGTAAAGGTACTTAAACACGTATATAGATACGAAGACTTTAATTTTGTTTCATTATAATTATCGTAGGCTCATGGGGGGGGATTGATCCCCTTGATCCCCCCCTATCTACGCCACTGTTTATATATATATATATATATATATATATATATATATATATATATATATATATATATATATATATATATAATATCATTCCACCTATAGTTAAATTGCAATGAATGTATTTGTAATGCATGTTAACCAATGAAATTAAACCTTTGAAATATTGTAAAATCGCATTATACTCCACTTGTAAATTATTCATAACATTTCTTGTATTATAGAGATACTTTAAAAAAATTGAATGAGGAGCTGTGAATATATAGATACAAATATAACACATAATGGATACATAGTAATAGAATTGAAACAATCTGGTATAAAGAAAATGTACCTATTATGTATAATCTTTTGACTGAAAAGAGTCATTATGTGTGCTGTATTTAATTTAATTGAAAATTTTCAGATTGGCGATCTCAAAAAACAATTGGATCATGGGAGAAAAGAGACATCAGGTGCTACCGGTCGAGTGTGATGTTTTTGCGTTGATGATATTTTTAGAGTTTACAATTTTTATAAATTCGGATGATTCTCGTTTTTTGCTTACTCTAAGCATTAAAGTGAATTGATTGATTGTGTTTTTTTTTCTTGGTATGTATCCCTTCTTGATTCAAACGATCTAGAATAAGTGAAACGGTTGTTATATTGAGACATACTCACATACTATGAATAATATCAAATAGAAACCACTCTAACATAATTTCTAATCGAATTTGAAGATTCCTATATATATATATATATATATATATATTTTTATTTATATATATATATATATAATATATATATATATATATATATATATTAATATAATATATATATATATATTAATATAATATATATATATATATATATATATATATATATATATATATATATATATATATATATATATATATATAAATTCTTGATATTTATTAGAAATAACAGGTTTGTTGTATCTTAAAAAACTCGATTTTTTTAAAAAGTTGACGTTTCGCCACGACATTCGTGTCTTTATCAAAACTTTTCAACAATTCGAATATATATATATATATATATTTATATATATATATATATATATATATACAGGGTGTTCTACAAGCTCTATGACAAACTTTGACAGATGGTAGGTCAATTGATTTTAAACATTTTTTTTCAATAAACATTGGTCCGATTCGTTTTTGTTTAGAAGTTACAAGCATTTGAAGAATCGTAATTTTTTCAGTCAACCAGGAAGTGACAGAAAGTCACTTAGCATGTTAAACAATGCACACTTATAAAATATACGCCTGGTTCAATAAAAAACGTAGGTATTTATTCTCCACTGAGGAATATGCAGATATTGTGTCTGTATATGGGTATGCAGCTAGCCAAATAAGAAATGATCCAAATCTCATTCTTCGAATGACCGAATCTTCAGTTCGTCGATGTGAGGCTTGCATTCAAGCTGAGGGTGGACATTTTTTATAGTCTTTAGTTTTGTGATTATCATTTAATTTGAATTTTTATTATTAATTGTTAATAAAGTTTAAATACTTGTAACTTCTAAACAAAAACGAATCGGACACATGTTTATTAAAAAAAATATGTTCAAAATCAAGCAACCTACCTTCTGTCAAAGTTTGTCATAGAGCTTGTAGAACACCCCGTATAACGATAGGCACGAATAATTAAAATATACTGAACTCTCAATATTTCACCGTTCATTTCATAATTTCTTCAGGAGATCTACAAAGTCAAGAATTAATAAAATAAACATACCACATCTAAAACATCTCACGTATCACTAATATAATATAACAATAAAAACAAATATTTTTCCCTCTTCTTTTCTTAGGTCATCCGGTTGCGAGAATATCAATTTATAATATATATGAAATTTTTTTTATTGTTATTTTATATTAGTGATACGTGAGTGGTTTTAGAAGTGTTATGTTAATTTTATTAACTCTTTACTTTGTAGAACTCCTGAAAAAACTTTAAGATTGCGGTGAAATATTGATAATTAAATATATTTTAATTATTAAAATTCTCAATATTATTCGCAGTCTTATTATTATTATTCTTGTATATCATTATTTACTTGCCGATTTTTAACAATAATAGGGCATTTGACAAAGTTACGAATTATGTGACGAAATATTAACTGTTCAATAAAGTCGGTTTTCTAACTCAAATGGCTCAATAATATATATATATATATATATTCTATATATATATATATATATATATATATATATATATTTTTTTTTTTTTAATAAAATATATATATATATATATATATATATATATATATATATATATAACTGAGATTGAATTCTCGCACATCACTTGGTGAAACATCATAAAGAATAAAGTATAAACTTTAAAATAAAAAAACACTTAGCTTATGTTTCACAATATAAAAAATATTTAGATACTGTATTTAGCAGTAACGAAAAGTCGACATGTTTCGAGTTATGAACTCATTATCAAGACTGACTACAGGAGAGTATTACATCGTATTTTATAAAACAGACAAAAGTAAAGGTGATACCTGAAAATCAATTTGTTCGTTTACAAGGGGTAATTGACTATTATGGGCGGAACTTATTTCGAGAATTTCAAGAAGGTCAATGCGCTTTCCTTTGTTACCTGAATGTAACAATTTGGTTTTGTTGAAATCCAGGAAGTGATTGAATTTTATACAATGCTCAGAGAAGCCAGTGGTATTTTTGTTTTGTAAAATTGACTTTTTATGTTCTTCAACACGAATATTTATATTCCTTCCTGTCTGTCCAATATAGAAAATATAATAATAAAGAAAAACCTAACATCGGAGAAAACAGTGGTGTTTATAAAATATTTTGCGACGAATGTCCTGCTTTCTATATTTTGCATTGACCTTCTTGAAATTCTCGAAATAAGTTCCGCCCATAATAGTCAATTACCCCTTGTAAACGAACAAATTGATTTTCAGGTATCACCTTTGCTTTTGTCTGTTTTATAAAATACGATGTAATACTCTCCTGTAGTCAGACTTGATAATGAGTTCATAACTCGAAACATGTCGACTTTTCGTTACTGCTAAATACAGTATCTAAATATTTTTTATATTGTGAAACATAAGCCAAGTGTTTTTTTATTTTAAAGTTTATACTTTATATATATATATATATATATATATATTTATATTATATATATTTTATATATATATATATATATATATATTTATATAATATATATATATATATATATATATATATATATATATATATATATAGAAGAAGGGTATCTTTGCTGACTAGTTAGGATGCAATAAGGATAATAATATTTGGGTATAGCAGCAAGCAAAACGTGTACTCTTATAACACTATATTTCGATATTTCGACAATGATTATTGTCATCTTCAGGGAAGCTACAAATAAGCACAAAAGAAAATCAATAACAATGCCTCCATAACGGGCCAACAGCAAAAATACTCACTGTGTCTTTGAGAATGATTGCAAAAGGTGTAAAGATCGAGATACAACATTATTGATTTCCACAAAACATTATTGATCGAAAACACAGGCGTGATGATCATCAACTGACATTACAAGTTAAAAAGTTAAAATGGTCATAATAAATTAAAATGAAACATAGTTAATTTTGAGGAAATTAAACATTATTGAGTTTAAGTTAAGTTAAAGACTAAAATAATATAATTATCTACTTCGTCATTTCATATTGACTGAAAAAGAGACGCGACCAGCCATCTTGATCAAGAAAGTAGACATAGACATCAAAACAAAAAACTCCAATGTGAAAATATGATAATTTAGGACCACAGATTGGTCACTGCTAACGAATAAAATAGCCAGAAGTATAAAAGACTCATATATATATATATATATATATATATATATATATATATATATATATATATATATATATATATATATGTATCTCTATGAATATGTTTCGGTTATTTCAATGCGTCGAATTAAGTATTTAATATTTTGCATTTTTCTGTGAGAAATAAAACTTAGTGTGCCGCCAGCGTACAATGTTTGAGATTCCATGCAAATACATGATAAATGTTAAATATGGAAATCGGTGTATCTAAAGGTCGAATTGCTCAACAATAAACGCTGTCATAAAATCAGTAGACTTAACTTCTAAACTTGTTGTGAAGCCGTTTCCAGTTTTCAAGTGTTCGTTTGAAGTTCGAAACGTACGATAACAGTGGTAGAGTTGGCTGCCATTCGTATTACTTATAAAACATTACAAGATGGCTCTGAACAGAGCGCTCTGTAAAGTGTGCAGTTTGTGTTCCAGAAAAAGCAACGGTATTATAACCAATGTGGTTGCCAAGAGAAATAGTCATTTTGTTTACGTCCCTGATACTGATGTTCCCATACAAGGTAAGTGCAGCCACGTGTTATCTTTGAGTTGATACACTTCTCTTCGTAAACAGTGGCGTAGCAATGAAATAAAATCGGCCAAGTGCGAGTCGGATTCGCGCACGAAAGGTTCCGTACCATTGACTATGCCCCCCTTAAATATTTTTTTAATTTTAATTTTATTATTTATTATTGAAGTAAATATACAATTAAATATTTTGTGAATATTCCAAGTGCCTACTTATTACCTTTTATTGATATCGACCAAAAATAGGCAAAACATTGCGTTTTTTGCAAGGGAGCCCCCTTCAATATTTATTTTAATTTCATTATTTATTATTGAAATGAAAATATAACTGAATATTTTGTGAATATTTCAAGTGCCTATCTGTTGCCATTATTGACATCGAGCAAAAAAGGGCAAAGAAATCGCCCCCCTTAAATATTTATTTATTTTGTTTTTAGTATTTGTTGTTATAGCGGCAACAGAAATACATAATTTGTGAATATTTCAACTGTCTAACTATCGCGTTTCTTGAGGTACAGCCTGGTGACAGACAGACGGACGGACAGCGAGGTCTCAGTAATAGGGTTCCGTTTTTACTTTTTGGGTACGGAACCCTAAAAAGCATTGGGTTCCCTTAATAGTTTAGTAGAATCGAGAGTATCATTTACTTCCATATCCTTCCGTATAGTAACGATCAAAATCTTTTCAAATTTGTTCAGCTAAATCAGCCATAATGTAATTTGAGCAAACAAAAAATTACTGTCGGTCTTTTGAAGGAATTGAGTTATTAACTTCAAATTTGGTACACAAGGAGGTATCCATAAGAGAATGTTTCGTATTATTTTTGAGCCAATTTTTTCTGGGAAAGGGGGTGATATGGGGTTTTAATTAGCAAAAGAAGGAAATTTTTTTTTTAAAATCGCGTAATATACGCATTGTTCGACATTTAAACATAAAATGATGATGGGGTGAAAAAAAGGGGAGATTGAAAATTATTGTAAAAATCGAGTAATATGTCTTTTCGGGGTTTTCGGGTATACAGATTCCGATTTTATATATTATATATAAAAATTTAATACATAATAATTTGAAAGTACATTTTTTTTTTGATGCGGAATCCGATAATAGAAAAGTAATGATTGTTTTTGGAATGAAGTTCCCTATTGAATTTTGCACTCCAGATACTAGACGAATGGAAGATGGAATATAAAATGATAAAACGTAATGTTAGCGTAACATCATGAAGTTCAGCTGTATGCGTATATGTATGTATTTTGAAAGGCAGAAGGCAAGCTTAGTTTCAGGAAAGGATTAATTCAATATGTGAATTGTAAACTATGAATAATTGTTTCTTGTTTCGAGTAGGATTACAAATATTCTTGGGAATTTATTATATATTACGTATGGTTTTCAAGTGGAGAATTGATTATAATTTAAAAAATAAGCTACAATCTATTCATATGAAATTCATATATATATATATATATATATATATATATATATATATATATATATATATATATATATATATATATATATATATATATATATACATAATATAAATATATATATATATATATACATAAATATATATATATATATATATATATATACACTCAGCAAAAAAAGTATCGCATCACTGAAACTTTTCATCATGCAAAAATATCTGGGACAGGTAGCTATCCATAATGACATTATAATTTAATTGAAAGGTTTTTTTTATTACCAGATGCAATACAGAGCACGAAGTGCCCAAGATAAACCATTTTTATTCCTTTTTAAAGATATTCAGAAAATGATGAAAATTAAATTGAATCGAAATTGAATCAAAATTGAAAATCTGAGTGATTCAGTATCGCGTGTTGCCTCCTCTAGCTCTTCTTACAGCTTCACAACGCCCTGGCATACTTTCAATCAACCTCTGGATATAACCCTCATCCAAATTATTCCATTCTTCAGTTAATGCCTGTTGAAGCTCTTCGAGACTCGCTGGAGTGGCATCTCGTTGTCGGACATTTCTGTAGAGTCCCAGACATGCTCGATAGGGTTTAAGTCGGGGCTGCATGCGGGCCAGTCCAAAACTTGAATATTCATTTCTTGAAGGTACTCGTTAACTACCCTTGCGACGTGAGGACGTGCATTATCGTGCATTAGCACAAACACATCACCAACACGTGGAGCGTAAGGCACGACATGTTCACGCAAAATGTCCCTAATGTACCTTTCAGCAGTCATCGTACCTCTATCCACCAGTACCAACTCTGTGCGGCCCCTCAAAGATATTCCTCCCCAGAACATGATAGACCCTCCTCCAAAATTCGTCGACGGTCTTATATTGCACTGAACGTAGCGTTCACCCTCTCGTCTGTAGACTGGTATTCGTCGATCTGAAGTATACAAACAAAATCTGGGCTCGTCCGTGAACAGTATATGTCCCCAATCTGCGATGGTCCAATTTTGATGTTCCGTGGCAAATCTGAAACGAGCAACACGGTGTCTCCTGGTAAGTCGAGGTCCAGTAGCTGCTACTCTGGGTCTCATTCCGGACTGCCTCAAGATGTTTCTTATGGTTTGTGAGCTAACTCGCGTATTTCGGGTAGTGGCCAAATCATGTTGAAGCTGTGAAGCAGTGACATGCCCTCGACGCAGGGCCTGAAGTCTCAAAAAATGATTGTCTGCAGGGGTAGTTGCTCTCGGTCGACCTTGTACTGCTCTTCTCTCAAATCCTCCAAGCTCTCTGTGCCTTGCCACTGCTCGAGATGCTGTGCATTGGTTCACACCCAACAAATTCGCGACGACTCTCTGACTTTGTCCATTTTCAACAAGGGTGACTATTCTGACGACTTCATCTCGAGTCAAATTTCGAAGATTGTTTTCGCGACGTGCCATAATGCAATTTCGATTAACAAAACCTCAATTAAACTGAACCTGCCTGCTTTCAAACAACTCTCGAAGTGAACTGATTTAAGGTAAATTTGTAGTTAAAGCATGTTTTCCCGTTTTCCCTAAAAAAAGATGTCTTATCGGCATTGTCGTCGTGATATTTCTTTTACAGATGGCGGAAGTCGATTGGTTTTTGTAGCAACTGTTAGAAATTTTTCAGGTGATGCGATACTTTTTTTGCAGAGTGTATATATATATATATATATATATATATATATATATATATATATATATATATATATACATATATATATATATATATATATATATATATATATATATATATATATGTATATATATTATATATAGTATATATATATATATATATATATCTATATATATATATGTATATATATTATATATATATATATATATATATATATATATATATATATATATATATATATATATATATATAATGTATATAAGTATGTATGTATATATTTTAAACATATACACCTCTCGCCTTTTGTATTCATAATGTATTCAAGAGGTTCCACTCAACATTCTGTATTTAAGGGTTTTATTCTTCAGTTTTCGAATATTTAGAAAACTCGAGAATATATTTGTTTAAACTTGTGTATCCTCGTGCTTTTCTCGGAACACTGTTCATGATTATTTTTCTACGATGCATTAAAAAGTATACTTGCTCTAATATATTTAAATCCATCAAGCGGCATAAGTACCTATTTTTATATTTTATACCGAAAACACTGAAAATCAAAAAGTGAAAGATTAAGTACAATAATCTGTTTGTATTATCTAGAAATAATTAAAACTTATTGCAGTTGTTAGTATTGTTCGAAAGTTTCCTTTTTCATTAATAAAAAAACAAAAACACTTAAAACTAATATTATCAAAAACATTAAGAACGATTTTGTCAATACTTAGCTTCTTTTTTACGCAATATAATAGTTATTTATGTACCAAGTGCGTTATATAGATCCTAACGCCCGGAGGGTAACATTCGGGTCGAGGGACTTTGGCCCGAGGGATGGATGTCGCCCAATGGCCTTTTAGGATTTAGTAACGCACGTGGTGCATAAAAAATTTTATTTTTCACGAAAAAATTATTTTATTATAATGAAAAATCGATTTCAAAATCGGTTCATTGCTCCTGTACTTTCCATTTTCCTTCTCATAGTAGGCGTGCCATTTGTTGATATTTTGTCGTTTGTGAATATTTTTGTCATCATATTTAGTGAATGCCATTGCTGCTTTCTTTGGGTAGTCTTATAGAAATAATGGAAATGAAAATGAATATACCCAAGAATATCATAGAAAATGCAGCCAAAGCTGCGAATAATTCATTGCCGGAGAAATCCAGAGTCGTATACGACAAGGATTATGAAGTATTCAATCAATGGAAGTTGCTTCATTTTTTCTCGTACAATTAGCGGGCGTTATTATCCATTATGCCCGCTCATTACGCCCTAGGGCAAAATGAGTGTATTTATAGCAACTGTATCCTGTATCTAAGGTAAAATCAGCAAATAATATGCAAGTGAAAAATAAAAGAATATCAATATCATATCGATTGCACACACAACATTATTTCATCATTAAAACCTGATTTTTATTATCAATCTGTGTTCAGCTTTTCGTCAATTTCGGAATACTCATTATCTCATCAGTTTCAATTTTGACGTTTTATGTCAGTGTCAATTAATTGAAAATGCAGTCTGACGAAAAAAAACATAAATTCGATTCAGAATACAGATCATCGTATGGACCTAAAGCACCATCAAAACGCCAAAAATTTCCCTTAGTCCCCCAGTTCGAAAACCCTATAATACAAGACTGCAAACAGTATCTTGTCATGAATTTGGGAAAGGATATGCTTGAGGAAAATCCGAACTGTTATCGAGAAAAACTACTTAAAAGGGTAGATAGAAAGATTGCGGAAAAATATTTTGAGGAACCATTAGATGATGAACTGTACTACAGCGAGTATTTAAATAGATGGAAGACCCAATCCGTTTTGGCTTACGGAAAAAAGCCTCATGAAGACATGACTACTATTGAAATACTACCTCATCTTCTGCGATTACCAGACGCTACCAATGTTTGTCTTTCTACGTATACATCAAGTTTCAAACATCCTAGCTCTTACATAAAAAAGCTTTTCAGTCGTCCTCAGAAACTTATAAGGGATACAGGCTTAGCTATTAACAAAATCTATGAACTGAACAATATTTCCGAGTATAGCGATAAAATATGTAGTCATGCTGAGTTTTTATTACAGCAACGTCTCAAACATTAGTACCTTTACTATTTTTAAATATTAAGAGTTATTTTATACTAATGATGTATTTATATTATATAAAAGTATTATATATTTCAATCTCAATATCTTGTGTATTATGAAGCAGCTAGGAGATTGAATAATTGATTTATTGATAGAATTCAATTTAAAACTGCTTCAAATTATTTTTGAAATTTTCTTATGATAAATTTGCAACGTATAAGGTAACAACAATGTCACTGTAATGATTGTGATAAATTTTATATACATTCAAGATTCAAAATCGTAACAAGTTTGAATGGAAATTTTTTGAAGGAAATTCGAGTCAGGTGGTTTCGAACCCTCAACTAAGCGAAAGTTAGGTTAGGTCAACTAATGTCAGGACGTATAATTGCTGTATGTGCAATTGGAACTTTAATCAACCCTACCCATATTGCTATAGTTATTAAAGTTATTAAGGGTATTATAAGGATAACAACGTTTGAGGTCGATGGTGGTATAACCCTTTGACCGAAAAGGGTTAATCTGAAGAAATACTCATAATGATATGACGGTAACCATGGTTGTAAGTTGTTATTTGTCAATAAGATAGTACATAATAGTTATTTATGTAATAAGGATCATAAAGACGATCATCATGGTAAAAGTCGTGAATTTTTATCTCAAGGGACCTACAGTTTAACGCCGGTTCCGAACGGTCAATGGGCTTGAAACTGAGTCCTTACCTAACTGTTAATCATATTTTGAACCTCTAATTTCATGGGACATGCACTATTTTGAACCTCTAATTTCATGGGACATGCACAACACCCTAGAGCAAGGTGCGACTCGAACCCACAATCCGCGGTTTATAAGCGATACACCTTACCGCTGGGCTACCGAGGCCTCTAAAGTCGTGAATGTTATTGGGCGAGGCGTAGCCGTGCCCGATAACACGACGTGTGCTATGATGATTGTTTATGATTCGTATTACAATAGTATATTATTCAACGAGCGGTAATGTAGGTCATAACTCACGCAGATGAAGTTTGCAGCACGAGCTGCAAGCTCGTGCTGTAATTCATCAAGTGCGTTATGACCATTACCGCAAGTTGAATACTATACTTTATCTACGACTATAACAATAAATACTAGGATACAAATACAAATTCACAATAATTAGGTAGTATTAACTTAATTTGAAAACGTCAGAATTATTCAAGTTACATTAGTAGATGAGTGACAGTCGATCTTACTTGGGATCTTAGTAGACTATATAGTGAGTTTTAGCAGTGAGTTATTATTACTCACGCTGTTTGGTAATAGATACTATTAATTGCTAGAACGCAGTTGAATAATGAATATATTATTCAATAGGAGTAAATAATATTTATTTATCTGCTGTCAAACACAATTGTCACATAGAGTTGAATATAATTTAAATAATAATGAGTGATTATGAAACTGGTAGTTTACCTTCTGATTTGGAAGAAGCACTCCCTTTTGCCGGAAAAATCACGGAGTGTATATGTAATAGCTTTTAATCAGTACGAAGAATGGTGTTCTACTAAGAAAATCAAGAGTATCATTCATGAACAATTATTGTTGGGTTACATTGAATGCTTATCTGAGGAAAGAAAACCATCTTCTCTCTGGTCGTATTATTCGATGATAAGAAGTATATTATTAACAAGAAAAAACGTCCATATTAGTAAGTACCTATCTACAACGAAAAGGGATTAAAATTTTTCCAGAAATCATCAACTACTGAAGTAAAAACTCTAGAATCCATTGGAATTGATATTGCAAATTGTAGTAATTGCTCTTTTACCATTTATAATGAATAGTTTTGTACATAGATATGCATTTGAATAAGTCTTTTTGATCTCATCACATGTTTTTCATATGGAATTTCATTATGACCATAATGAATTCATTATGGGACAAAGTACCATAATGAGCTTTCTTATGTCATCAAAATTGAGTGACATAACGTTACCATTATGACATGCCATGAGATAATAGTTATTTACGATACAAGTGAGTTAACAGCATCATTAAGATAACGCGTGTGAAAGTTGCACAACGAGTGCGTAGCACGAGTTGTGTAACCACACAAGTGTCTTAATGGGGTTAACTCGCGTGTATTGTACAATATTTTATCTACTCCTAACCGGGATACTTATTTTTATACGATTCAATTTTATTATAATTAATTTTAACTTAATACCTTTGTTCAAATAAGTACCTGAAACACCATGCATGGCAATGTCAATTTGATATTAAATAATATTGATGTCACTTTATTTGAAAGATTGTGTCAACTGTGTCATTAACATTTATAACAAATAAGTTCATGTTTTTATAATTTATTAATAGAATAGGTAGTTGATTAAACTTGTATTTAGTAGGTATTGCAAAATAAATGTTTTACAAACTTTTTATTTTATTTTGGTAATCATCTAAAGAAAGAGTGCGGTAATGAAAATGCGTGAGTTAAGAAGCTCTTAACTCACTCAAAATGCGTGCGGTAAGAGCTTCTTAACTCACTGGAGTAGATATAAATAATTTTGCGATTCACGCATAAAAGTGTCTGAAGTAAAAGAAAATACCAATCTCTCCCAAGATATTCTAGTGAAAGCTGTTGATGCGGTTGTGCCAGAAAAAACGAGGAAGATTTACGAGATTGTGCCATGTCGACCAAACCTTTTTGATCGCTTATTTCCAATAGGAACCTCGTCTCACATCAACTTCACTAGTCTCTCATCCTGCATTCTATGCAAATGTCCTGTCCATCTCAGTCTCTGGCTTTTGACTTCTTGTACCACATCTTCCTCCCCATACAAACTCCCAATTTCAGCATTTGTACTGTAATCAAGGTGGGCTGTAATCAAGGTTTTAATTGATATTTATGTTATTTCTAGGTAAGACAGAAAAGCTGACGATGTTTCAAGCTATCAACAGTGCGCTAGATATAACGTTGGACACAGATAAATCTGCCTTAGTTTTCGGAGAAGATGTTGGGTTTGGAGGAGTATTTCGATGCACTGTAGGACTTAGGGATAAGTATGGAAAAGACAGGGTGTTCAATACTCCTTTAAGCGAGCAAGGTATAGCTGGTTTTGCCATTGGCATAGCAAATATGGGATCGACTGCTGTAGCTGAAATGCAATTTGCCGACTATATATTTCCTGCTTTCGATCAGGTAAAAACTGTAAAGTTTATTGATGTATTAATTGTATCACACAAAAAAATACCTAACTTAAGTATTTATATATATATATATATATATAGATATATATATATATATATATATATATATATATATATATATATATATATATATATATATATATATATATATATATATATATATATATATATATATATATATATATATATTTATTCGAATTGTTGTTGCCTGTGATCTATTTTTAATCTTTTGATAATTATTAGCAATAACAGGCTGGTTGAATCTTAAAAAACTCGATTTTATCAAAAAGTTGACGCCTCACCATGACATTCGCAATTGAAATTTCTTTGACATTTATTGATTTGAAAAAATTGAATAAAACAGGGTTGCTTTGTATATGCTATTCAGTCTAATATTAATATTCAAAATTCTTATCATTAGATCGTAAGGGAAACCAAAGAAACCTTTACCTACGTAATGTTTGAAAATAATAATAATAGGGTACTATTTATCTAACAACAAAGAAATTAGTTATGGGAAAACATTAAAGAAGTGGAGTAGAATTATCGGAATAGTACGCTTATATGGAAGCAGCCGTTGACACGTGTTTCGGACTCTTTGGTCCTCATCAGAACGGCGTAGCTAAGTATTGGATTGAAAATTTGGAGATGAAAAATAGTTTAATAAATAAAATCCTCTGTTATGGAAGAAAATCACTTATTTGTGGTTTATTGTTTGAACTCTCCGGTATGGGAGATTTGGTCAAACTTTGCCACGGAGGCGATTAATTCCATCCGAGAGATCTCAGAAAGAGTAAATTAATATTAAAAAAGAAAATTAGTTTTGGGAAAATATTAAACAAGTAAAGCAAAAATTATCGGTATAGTTCGTTTATATGGAAGTAGCCGTTTTTAATGAAATTTTTATAATAAAATCCTCTGTTATGGAAGAAAATCACTTATTTGTGGTTTATTGTTTGAACTCTACGGTATGGGAGATTTGGTCAAACTTTGCCACGGAGGCGATTAATTCCATCCGAGAGATCTCAGAAAGAGTAAATTAACATTAAAAAAGAAAATTAGTTTTGGGAAATATTAAACAAGTAAAGCAAAAATTATCGGTATAGTTTGTTTATATGGAGGTAGCCGTTTTTAATGAAATTTTTTATTTATTTAGAATTTCAAATCTTTTAAAAAAAGGGTACTTACAGTTTAAAACTCTCAGCTTAAGTTTAGGATCATTGCCATATTTTCAGCTTGCAATATTTAATTATTTATTCGAATTGTTGTTGCCTGTGCTCTATTTTTAATCTTTTGATAATTATTAGCAATAACATGCTGGTTGAATCTTAAAAAACTCGATTTAATATAATAGTTGATGCCTCACCATGACATTCGCAATAGTAATTTTATTTACATTTATTGATTTTGAAAAAATTGAATAAAACAGGGCTGCTTTGTAATATGCTATTCAGTCTAATATTAATATTCAAAATTCTTATCATTAGATCGTAAGGGAAACCAAAGAAACCTTTACCTACGTAATGTTTGAAAATAATAATAATAGGGTACTATTTATCTAACAACAAAGAAATTAGTTATGGGAAAACATTAAAGAAGTGGAGTAGAATTATCGGAATAGTACGCTTATATGGAAGCAGCCATTGACACTTGTTTCGGACTCTTTGGTCCTCATCAGAACGGCGTAGCTAAGTATTGGATTGAAAATTTGGAGATGAAAATAGTTTAATAAATAAAATCCTCTGTTATGGAAGAAAATCACTTATTTGTGGTTTATTGTTTGAACTCTCCGGTATGGGAGATTTGGTCAAACTTTGCCACGGAGGCGATTAATTCCATCCGAGAGATCTCAGAAAGAGTAAATTAATATTAAAAAAGAAAATTAGTTTTGGGAAAATATTAAACAAGTAAAGCAAAAATTATCGGTATAGTTCGTTTATATGGAAGTAGCCGTTTTTAATGAAATTTTTATAATAAAATCCTCTGTTATGGAAGAAAATCACTTATTTGTTTTATTATAAAAATTTCATTAAAAACGGCTACTTCCATATAAACGAACTATACCGATAATTTTTGCTTTACTTGTTTAATATTTTCCCAAAACTAATTTTCTTTTTTAATATTAATTTACTCTTTCTGAGATCTCTCGGATGGAATTAATCGCCTCCGTGGCAAAGTTTGACCAAATCTCCCATACCGGAGAGTTCAAACAATAAACCACAAATAAGTGATTTTCTTCCATAACAGAGGATTTTATTTATTAAACTATTTTCATCTCCAAATTTTCAATCCAATACTTAGCTACGCCGTTCTGATGAGGACCAAAGAGTCCGAAACACGTGTCAACGGCTGCTTCCATATAAGCGTACTATTCCGATAATTCTACTCCACTTCTTTAATGTTTTCCCATAACTAATTTCTTTGTTGTCAGATAAATAGTACCCTATTATTATTATTTTCAAACATTACGTAGGTAAAGGTTTCTTTGGTTTCCCTTACGATCTAATGATAAGAATTTTGAATATTAATATTAGACTAAATAGCATATACAAAGCAGCCCTGTTTTATTCAATTTTTTCAAATCAATAAATGTCAAAGAAATTTCAATTGCGAATGTCATGGTGAGGCGTCAACTTTTTGATAAAATCGAGTTTTTTAAGATTCAACCAGCCTGTTATTGCTAATAATTATCAAATGATTATATATATATATATATATATATATATATATATATATATATATATATATATATATATATAATAATTTATATATATTGTAGTATGTCTTCTGATGGACATTTCGTATATTAGTAATATTTTTGCGTTTGATTTCCTATAATAGTCCATATACTTCACGATACTGGTACTTGTTTTTTTGTGAAGATGCACTATTTACTTCTCAATGGCTAAAAGATAATATAAGACGAATTATAGACTAACTATTTCATTAGAGTAAACTTTACTGATCTTCTTCTTCTCGTATCAGCATCTCCCTCGGAGGTTGCTGATCATCATGGCTATCCTAACTTTTGACACTGCTTATCTAAACAATTCGACGGACGAGACGCCAAACCATTCACGAAGATTTCGTAACCACGAAATTCTCCGGCGTCCTACACTTCATCGGCCCACAATCTTGCCCTCCATAATAAGTTTTAGCAACTGATAACGTGTACCGCGCGAGATATGTCCCAGGTACTCGAGTTTCCTCTTTTTAATAGTAAAAAGGAATTCCAGTTCCTTGTCCATTCTCCTTAAAACCTCCTGGTTTGTGACCCGGTCTCTCCATGAGATTCTCAACATGCGTCTGTAGGCCCACATTTCAAATGCCTCCAACCTTCTTGTGGTTTCCTTGTTCAATGTCCAACCTTTTAAGCCATAGACACGGGAAATACATAACATTGGACCATTTTTATTCTTATTTGTAGTAGTAAGTCTGAAGCTGTCAGTAATTTTTTTAGTTTTATGAAGACCTTTCTCGCCTGTTCAATACATGATAAAATTTCTTGCTTATGCTGAACATCTTCATTGATTAAAGTACCAAGGTATTTGTACTGTTACACTTGTTCTATGTCTTTCCGTCTAATAGGAGTTGACCTATCTCATGTTTTCTTTTCGTTACCAACATCCATTTAGTTTCGTGTTCATGTGGAGGCCATATTCTTTACTAGCTTTGGCCACTTTGTTTACGAATCTATGTAGGTTTTCTAGAGAATTTGCAATGAAAACGGTGTCGTCAGCGTACCGGATATTATTAATGTTTGTCCCATTTATTACTATTCCAGTTGGTTCGTCTTCCAATGCCCCTCGAAAATATTCTCCGAGTACATATTAACTAACATTGGAGATAAAATGCACCCTTGTCTGACATCTTTCCGTATGCTGATTTCTTCGGAGAGAACGTTATCTATTTTTACTTTAGCTGATTGACTTTACTGATAGTGTCCAATAATATCGACACAAGTTGATGTTGATTTCGAGTTTTTTTTTGCCAAAGTTCCAATATGAACCTTGTGGCACGAATATGAATCTTAACTCATTTGGATTGATGCTTTTTCTTAGCAAGGTTATACAAAAATTTGAATGTTTTCAGATTGTCAACGAAGCTGCTAAAATGAGGTATCGAAGTGGGGGGCAATTCGATTGTGGAAAATTGACGATTCGTTCCCCATCGATGGCGGTTGGCCATGGAGCTCTATATCATTCTCAAAGTCCTGAGGCCTACTTTGCCCACACTCCCGGATTGAAGGTGAAACACGCTTAGTACTGAAAATATTGTTATATGGTTTAGATGTTGTTGCTCTTAAAATTACTCTGCTGGCTCTGTGGTCGCTTCAAAATGAAAAAGGGGGACGATAGGTGCCTTAATGCCCCTATTTACTAGATACTGTGTATTGAGGCACAATGAACTAAAACAACAACGTTTAAGAGTTATTCAAAAATAATTAACCGAAATAAAAATCAGAAAATAATTCATTTTATTGAAAAAAAAAATTATTCCTGAAGTACATGGCGTATTGAAGAACAACCCTTTAATAGCAAACCTTAATGAACATTAGAAAAATACTTTATTTTAGTCAGAAAAAATTGATAAAAAATTCACGAAGTGCATCGCGAACAAAAATGACTTTCGAAAAGTATCATTATCTTTATCATCCCAGAAGAATAGAGAACTGTGAATTTGGAGTTGTAAACTAAAGCAATTAGTGCAGCTGCTTTTGATATTATGTTACCCAATGAGCTTTTTGGTGTCGGTCACGTGACATCAGATTCAAAATTATTAATGGAACAACCTTTATATTTTTGCATTTCTATGTTCCTTCTGGGAGAACGATTTCAACAAACTATCACACTTGTGGTCTTAAACGATTAATTTAAGAACCACAGATAATTCACTATTCTTTTTCCCACGACGATTATGACAAACGTCTGAAACGAGCAATTGCCAAATTATTTAATAAGAACCACGCTGTACATATTTGCGTAGTCCTATATTTTTTATAATGACTGAAGCAATTGCTCGTTACAGACGTTTGTCATAATCGTCGTTGGACAAAGAATAGTGAAGTACCTGTAGTTCTTAAATTAATCGTTTAAGATCACAAGGTGATAGTTTGTTGTAATTGTTTTCTCGAAAGTAACATAGAAATGCTAAAATATACAGGTTTTCCCACTAATAATTTTGAATCTGATGTCACGTAACCGACAACAAAAAGCACATTGGGTAACGTAACATAATATCAAAAATAGCTGCACCAATTGATTTAATTTACAAACCCAAAATTACAATAGGCGTGACGAAAGATTTTGAAATACTCTTCCTTAATGTGGGTACACATTTACTATTCACAAAAAAACCTTCATTTCGGTAATCAACTTAAGTTTAACGAAGTTTAAAGCCATTCTTCTAATATTATTTCAAAAGCGCGCGAAAACAGCTCGCATGTGTCATGGCGTCGGTCTGACGTCACGCTTAGGTAAACATATCATTCTGTCTATGCGTAGTGAAGAAAGTAAACAAAACATCAAATTAATTCGTGTGATAAAAATTAATTCCAAAAATTATGAGTGGTGTGCAGTACCGCAGTGTAAAAACACATGAATAAGAACACCCAACAAAGTATTTGTACATGTTCCAAACAAGATAATAAGAAATAAGTGATTTAAGCTCGCACGTTGAAACCCGAATGATATATATATATATATAGATATATATATATATATATATATATATATATATATATATATATATATATATATATATATATATATATATATATATATATATAGATATATATATATTTATGTTTTTGTGAACACTGAAATTCTTTTTAAAAACAATCTTTATTTCTACAACTTATAAGATACAATTATGCTAGTAAACTTAAACTTCTAATGCCTCTACATGGTCTTATATAAACTCGGTACCACTGCTGAGTCGGCATAGGCGTGATGCGCATGATGCAATCTTGCGTCATCTTCTTTACAATGGCTGAAGGTCCATCCCATGTAAATCCTCCCCTTTTTCAGTAACCGTGGCTGAGGGTATAATAAATTTCTTAGAAGGTAATAAATACTTCTTAAATACATATAGGAGTACTGCAATAAATGCAACAGTACATATTATTAGCAACATCACTGTAGATAGTGCTATCGTCGTTGGATGTGGTGCCCATTGGTATAGGTCTTCTAATGGTGGAATTTCTTCTTTCTTCATTTTTTTCTCCTTATTTTCTTTAATGAGTGGAAAATCGATTGGTTGTAGGTCGATGCTCTGTTTGAGTTCGATGGTCATCTTGGGATAAATATTTTTCATTTTATTGGATATCACTGGTATACATCTGGAATAATTGTCCATGCCCGATTAGGGTTGTTTAATGGGAATAAACGTAGGGTTCCATCAACTGGGACCAATACGAATGCATTGCTGCCAAGAAATAGATTCAACTGCAATAAAGATGGTAATGGAAAAATGTTTTCTGCTCAACATCGTCTTCATAGAATTGTGGTCTGCATTCGTGTGCAATTTTCTTCTAAATTCTTCATTAGTAATTCAAGACATTTGGTACTGGGCTTCAAGTCTTCTTGTTTCGTAATAAAGAAATCTTCTATAGGGTATACTTCTTGTGTTTCCCATTTCATGGTTTCGTTAAATACAAGTGCATAAGGTTGTATTAATGGAATATAGGTATTTTGGAATGGTAGATTGTGTAAATGATAGAGGTCATATTCTGTGAATTCAATTATTGGCACAGATACTAAAAATATTATCTGATCATTTTTGATTATAACTTTGGTAGGACAGACTGTATAGTAATCAGTCATGTGCTTGAAAGGTTTCCAATTACTTTTTTCTAATATTTGTGTGAAATTACGTAATGGAATTATGTTTTCATGTAGAAGATGAAGTCTTCCAAAACTAATAGCGTTTTCTAATTTTGTTAAAATCATTTCGATTTCTTGTGATTGCAGAATAATTAAATGCAAACTTATAAGTTTGTGGTTATTTTTTATTGATTCTTGCATTTTTTCTATTAGGTGATTTATTGTGTCAACATACCGTTTCTGCATGTTGCTTACAATGTGCAATACTTTGTTTTGATTAACTTGAATAATTTTTTCATTTGTTTGTAAAGCTTTAAAATAATTTTGATATGTTTCTTCGTCGTCCGCATCTAATGTGCCGAATAGAAATTTGGAAATTGTTCCGCCCATATTTATAAGTCCTCTTTTATACCTATTTTGATATATCACACTATTATAAGTGTCGTTATTTCTCTTAATGGCTCTCAATACTAATTTATTATAGTGTTTGACAGCCGCGGTTATTCCATCTTTATTTATTTGAGTATACGAATCATTTTGCAATTGTAATAATTCTGGGATTCTTGAAATATCATAATGAAATATTAAATGTCTAGCGTGCGTCGTAACGTAAGTCTTTCCTAGATGTATTGGTATCAAATTTACTTCTAGAGATAATAGATATGGTAGGTAAAGTACGAATATCCACTTCAAGATTGTTGACTGAAATAATAATTAAAGATTAGCATTTGCGTTGCTTTATTCTCGATTTGTGATACATATGCTTAGTTTGCGGGTTTGTAACTTTGATATCGCTTGTTATATTAATTGGCGTCTTCCTAAACAAAGGATCCATTTTAGATTGTGTTGGTAATTTCAAATAAGCGCTTTTATCTTCGTCAATGTGCTTATCGGGTTTTCTATTCACATTTAGCTTCTGATTACGTTCGATAGCTTTGTCTTTGGAGTTACTTACGAGTTGGGTTATCTCTAACATGTTTTGCTGATAATCTTTTACGAAGTCCGCAATATTTTCTTCTCGCGTCTTCTCTAATGGTAAAGAGTAATGCAAATCTCCTTTGATTATTTGCATAGGCGTATAATTTAAAGATGAATGAATGGAATTATTATACGATAAAATAGCTCGTGTTATTCTCATTGTCAAGGGTAATTTTTCTTTTGATAAACAACGTAATTGTTCGATGAGTGTTGAATGGAATCTTTCAATTAAGGCGTTCGAATTTGGATTATAATTTGTGATATAATGCATCGAAATTTTATGGGTTTACGCGAATTCTTGCAAAATTTTATTTTTGAATTCGGTTCCGTTGTCGCATGTTATTTTCTCGGGTATTCCATGGTCACTCATGAAATGTATTAATTTATTCATGATTTCAATTGCTGTTTTATGAATTAATGGATAGCATTGAGCGAATTTAGAAAATGAATCAATCACGGTCAAACATGTACATTTTTCAAATGTAAAGGTATCCATGTAAAGATGTGCGAAAGGTTTTTCACCTATAGGATTATTTTTTAATATTAACTTGTTAGGGGTACGCTCATATTTATTAATTTGGCAAATTTCGCATGAATTAATATAATGTTGTACTGACTCTTCTAATTTTGGCCAATAGAATTTTTTCTTGATCGCTTGAACGTTTTCATTTATTCCTCTATGTCCTGATTTAGAAACATGATATAATTCTAATTTTTCTTGCTGTTTAGCTTCTTCGTACACGTCTTCCAAAAATGTGTTAGTTATCTTCAAATTAAAACTTTTCGCTTTGAAATTTGTTTGTAATACTTGAATAAATGCTTTTTCTAAATTTTGATGTTTAAAATGAATGCAATACTTCGTTCGTGGCTTTAAATATTCTTTAATGAATTTAATAAAGTCGTCTCCGTTTGAAATTGCTACGATATATCGTGTTCGATTATTGAATGGTTTGCTCCTTATAGTATAATATTGTTTTGTGGTTGGCGTGAAAATAACTTGATTACTGGCGCAATTTAAAGAACGCTCTGTATAAGGGATCTCTAAAATTGGATTTTCTTGGTTACTATGAATTGTTGGTGTATCTGCTTCATTCGTGTCACTTTCTGATTGATTTTCATCCGAGGTTAATTTTTCGAATTCTTCTAATTGCTTTTTATTGTTTTCTAAGTCTTCACCGTCAACTTGAGGTATTATAGAATAAATGTCGTCATCTATCATATTTAGTTCGTTTTCTTGGATTCTAATACGTGATAAGGCATCTGCATTATTATTAGCACCTTTTTTGAATTTTATTAATTGATTACGTATTTTAGGTGTTTTATATTTTGTATCTATAGGATATTCATTTACTTTTAGAAAATATATAGGATGTCGGCAGTGTTCTCCTATCAGAAGACGTTTCTTTAAGTCAATAATAAAATCATGTTCTTCTAAAAATTCAGCTCCTATTAATCCGTCATACAATGTATGGAATTTGTATAAAACAAAGGGATGTTCTTTATCTATTACGAAATCATTTAAAGGCATGCTTACTTTTTCATTACTGGTGTCTGAACCATGTACTGTATTGAGACATGTGTCTTCTGAATAAATTTTGTTTGGAAAATATTCATATGCTATGCTTGGATCGATCAGACAGACTGAACAACCGCTATCAATTAAGATTTTGCGTTTGGGATTTTCTAACATTATATAGGGTAAATTTGTTAATCTATTATTAATGCTATTTAGTTCAACGTAATTTTGTTCATTTTCTGATTGTTGATAAATTTCATTAGTCTCGTCATCTGAAAATTCTGGCGTTTCATCTACCTGATGTATGTCTTGAATATTAGTTAATTCTTCCGATACAAAATTTGGTGGATGTCTACTAGATTGAAAATAATTATGTGATTTTTTCATTCTTGCGTTTGGGTTTTGGTTAGTTTGGGATGACATGGCAAATTCTCGTTTTTCTGGGTAGTTTCGATGTGTCTGTGTGGACGTCGGGGTTGGTTGATACGATGGTTTTTCGTTTCGTGGTCTAAAAACATTATGTTGATTTGGAGTATTTCCAAATGTTTGTTTATTTGTGTAATATTTTGTCTTTGGTACATTTTCTTTTCTTACGATATTTATTGGTTGTGAAGGAAAATTTCTATTAAAAACTCTAGTATTATTCTGAGCTTGAATTTTACTTTGATTTTTACATTGGTGACTGATCATATCTAATTGATCTTTCTGTATGGTATACTTTTCTACCATTTGAACAGCTAAGTCAAAATTAAGATTATTTGTGGTCAACATAGAAGTTTGTAAGTCTATGGGAATATTATACATTAAAACATTTTTAGCTAGTCCATCGACTAATTGTTTGTGTAACAACTTGAGATGTGGGTCTAAAGTTACTTCAGAGTCTATTCTGTAATTAATGCGTATTTTGTAGGTTTTAATCCTATCAATAAAATTGAAATATGTTTCATTTATAATTTTCTTAAAAATTGTAATTCGTTCTTAAGTACGTCAAGGTTTACTCTGTCTCCGAATTTCGTGATTAGAAAATCTTTTAAAGAATTCCAATTATCTGGTATGTCAGATGAATATAATTCATCCGCAGCTTTGTGGGTCAATTTGTTTCTGATAATTGCTAAACAATATGTTTTGACAATATTATCACCTGATTCAAATTGCGCTAAGAATTGCTGACAACTCTTAATGAATGAATTTAACTTTTTGCAATCTCCATCAAATTGTGGTAAGAGAGCTCCAAATTTTGATGCTAAATCTATTGGATTTACACCTGTTGCGGCTTGTGGCGTTGTCATTTTCGATTTCCTTTTCTTTTCTAATTCTAAATTGGAAAATGCTTTTGCTAAAGGATCAATTTTGCTTTGCCTTGTTTGCCTGTTTGTTTGTTTTGTTTTGTTTGTTTGTTTGTTTGTGACCTGCTATCACCTATTTGGTGTAGGGAGTCTGTGGTTCTGGGTAACTAGGGAACTTTGAAAAACTAGGAAGTTTAGCACTTGTACTTACAGTTGCTAGATTGCTCCAGACAGGATCGGGTTTGCTAGGCCTCAATATGCTGCGTGTTCGAATTTCTCCTCAGTGGGTGGTTGCTAAGATACGGGGTAGTACTTCTTTTTCTGTTCGCACCGCTGTGTATGCAGAGCAAGCTTATGTGTTCTGTTCGGATATTCTTCCAAGAATTGAAATTCACTTAGTTTGGTTGCCCAAATATCACCGATAATATTTCACGTGTTTTAGGACTTAATCGCCGCACTAATAAGAATATCCCATCCTCGTCGCCATTTATGTTTTTGTGAACACTGAAATTCTTTTTAAAAACAATCTTTATTTCTACAACTTATAAGATACAATTATGCTAGTAAACTTAAACTTCTAATGCCTCTACATGGTCTTATATAAACTCGGTACCACTGCTGAGTCGGCATAGGCGTGATGCGCATGATGCAATCTTGCGTCATCTTCTTTAGAATGGCTGAAGGTCCATCCCATGTAAATATATATATATATATATATATATATATATATATATATATATATATATATATATATATATATATATATATATATATATATATATATATATATATATTTGCTCTGGGCAAATCTTGCACTTAAATGTACAAATGTTTCCCTCCCGTTTCAGTTGCACACAACTGATTGCATCATCCCCATATGACCGAATTTAATAAGAACAAATACATTTGACTCGGTGATTTATCAGATTTTAAGTGTTTTCTATGAGGACAAATACTACTAGTACTAGTAGGTGCTTATTGATTACAGAAATGTATTTGTTTTATCGGGTCTTAACATGTTATTAACTCTGAAATGGCAACTTACAAGCTGTTAGGGAGCTAACCTCAAAAATGAACAATGACAAGTTTATTGTAAAAATAACCTATGAAAGTAAAATAAACTCGCACGAGTTCAAAACGGGTTTGATTATATCTAAATTGGATGTATCCAGGGTAAAGTCAAATACAATTTACTTACAAGGAAGTTCTCACGTTTCTAAACTCAGACGAGCAAAATTCTTCATTTGTTGGGAGGAAATCGCCCAACATTAATACATCAATCCTGGGCAAATTTGAGCTATTTGCCTTAACAAAGCTTGGTTCCATTGTTATAGTGGAATGGAGTCGATAAATCACACGTAAAATAATAAAAAAATCAATCCAAATGCGTAATCAGTAGTATTCACAACAACAAAACACAGTGAATGAGAGTGACAGCGGAGTTTACCTAAGCGTGACGTCATGCTCTGTGATTGGTGTTTCAGTCAGAATGGTCGATTGCAGTATTTTAATGTTTTATTTTATTGAAAATCTTAGTAATCCGAATTTTTTAAATGAAACTAAAGCATTGTTTTAAATTTTTTTAGTATGAATTTTCTCCTAAAACCATTAAATCGACAATTTTTTGATACTGTCGTCATGCCTATTCTCCACTACTATCGGGATCCGAGATATTTCCTGTCTTAATAATCGTGGGACACTCTGTATATATATATATATATATATATATATATATATATATATATATATATATATATATATACATTGAATTTAGTTACCTGACTTTATATATTAAATGGAACTTCTTTTCGTTGGATATTTTCAGGTTGTTATTCTACTAATAAAACTGCTCGTTTAAAATATACGTTTCGAAGGCTATGACCTTCTTCTTCAGTATTTAATTAATATGAAATTCTTACAATCACATATTCTAAAACAAAATGTTTACGTCCACTTTAAAATATTGAATATTAAGTTTATATATATATATATATATATATATATATATATATATATATATTATAATTAATATTCAATATTTTAAAGTGGACGTAAACATTGTGTTTTAGAATTTGTGATTGTAAGAATTTTATATTAATTAAATACTAAAGAAGAAGGCCATAGCCTTCGAAACGTATATTTATAACGAGCAGTTTTATTAGTGTAATAACAACCTGAAAATATCCAACGAAAAGAAGTTCCATTTAATATATATATATATATATATATATATATATATATATATATATATATATATATATATATATATATATATATATATATATATATATATATATATATATATATATATATATATATATATATATATATATATATATATATATATATATATATATATATCACGTTATTCGACTCGAAGAGTTATGGCTAAAGTATTTGATTTTATAGTTTTTTCTTTAGGATGGATAGGGGCATATCAGGACTACATTTTTAAAATATTTTCATGTTGTACAGGGTGTGCAAAAAACATGAAAAGTATCAAAGTTGGTATTTTTTAAATGGAATACCCTGTATATTATTTCATTTTTAGATTTTACGATGAAAACAAATGCCAGTTTCATCAAGGTTTAATTCACCTAAACCTTATGGTTTTTGAAATATCTCGTATTTTGTGAAAATGTAGTATCAGTTTTAACGCTTAAACTCTCAGCTGATGTTTTCTTGTTTTCAACCAAATTAATGATAAGGCCTACTAACTGGATCAAACTTTATATCGCACTTGTGAAATATTTACTAACTTAAACTTGGTATGTAAAAATAAAGGTAGAATAATTGCAATCTTTAAACGGCACTAACTTGTTTAACTTAAATGGGACACCCCGTATTTTATGTCACCAACAGATGTAAAATTTAATTGTCTATCGAATACCTGAATACATTCCAATCGATATCTCTTCACGTTTTCAAATAAAATGCACATTTTCATCTTGCAAACTGATTTTAAGAAATTTATCATTTATCAAGTCGCCTATGGCGTTTTGAGAAATCAGAATTGATTGAAATAAACATCAAGATCATAATATATGCGTTTATCTTTCAATATCTTAAATGTTATGTACTAGTTCAAATTATGAAGGAAAAAAAATTATGGATATGAAACAAGCAATATTTTATGTCAAGCGTTCAAAATGGCGACCATCAGACTCTAAACACAAAAGTATCCTTTTTATTAAATCTTCAGCAACATCTAATAACATACGATGGATAACATTTAGAAAAGCTTCTCTGATACGCTGTTTTAATAGGCGACGTTGTGAATAAAAAATTTCTTAAAATTAGTTTGTAAAATTAAAATGCTCATTTTATGTAAAAACGTGAAGAGTTATCGATAGGAATGTAATCAGGTATTCGATGGAGAATTAAATTTCACATCCGTTGATGACATAAAATACGGGGCGATCCATTTAAGTTAAACAAGTAAGTGCCGTTTAAAGATTGCAATTATTTTACCTTTATTTTTACACACCAAGTCTGAGTTAGTCAATATTTCACAAGTGCAACATAAAGTTTGTTTCAGTTAGTAGGCCTTATCATTAATTTGGTTGAAAATAAGAAAACACCAGTTGGGAGTTTAAGCGTTAAAACTGATACTACATTTTCACAAAATACGAGATATTTCAAAAACCATAAGGTTTAGGTGAATTAAACCTTAATGAAACTGGCATTTGTTTTCATTGTAAAATCCAAAAATGAAATAATATACAGGGTATTCCATTTAAAAACTACCAACTGTGATACTTTTCGTGTTTTTGGCACACCCTGTACAACATGAAAATATTTTTAAAATGTAGTCCTGCTAGGTCCCTATCCATCCTACAGAAAAACTTCTATAAAATCAAATACTTTAGCCATAATTCTTCGTGTCGAATAACCCTGTATATATATATATATATATATATATATATATATATATATATATATATATATAACGATTAACGATTTTCAACGATATCAGATTTGAATCTGCATTGTTTCTTTCGACATGAATTATACAAACAAATTATATATATTATTTATCAATATTGCGAACATTTTTACAGATTGTTATACCTAGGAGTGCTATAAGAGCGAAGGGGTTATTGTTGAGTTGTATCAGAGATCCAGATCCTTGTATTTTTTTTGAACCTAAAGTCCTTTATCGGTCAGCCGTAGAAGACGTTCCTATAGATGATTACGAATTACCCATTGGAAAAGCCGATATTTTGAGGAAAGGTAGATGTGATACATAATCATTTATCAGTTTGAAATGAGAACATTCATGATTTTCTGGGCCTTTTTATGAATATAACGTTGGCATACATGCCTGCAACGTCAATACTAAATGAAATACGAGATGAAACAGAAAGTTCATAGTTAAATGGTAGTACAATATATAATATAAGAAAATGAAAAAAGAATTCAAGCTTTCAAGATTACGTTTGTGCTATCAGATTAATCTATATTTTCTAAATATATAACTTTTTAAAATTATTGTTTCAGGTGAGGCTGTCACTCTAATTGGTTGGGGAACTCAAGTGCACGTTCTTCTGGAAGTTGCTGAATTAGCCAAAGAAAAATTTAATATTTCCTGTGAAGTAATTGATCTTGTTTCCATTCTTCCTTGGGATAGGGAAACAATATTTAAGGTATACATAATATAGTTATTCCATTTTTATTGTGGTTACTAATATGGACAACAAAATCAAACAGCAGTAGGCGAATTACTAAAATTATATCTGTAGGATTTTTTCATTTCTAAGTCACAATTTTTTCTGATCTTTTAAATTTATTGTGCTATTTATAGTTTCAAGATACTTCGAGTATGGTTAAATTTTTTCACAACGTAATAATGCGGTAACTATAAAAGCATCCAATATCGCTATGAAGTTATATTGCAATGGTTTCTCGTATTCTTATTATGTCCAAGTATATTAGTTTTACTTTCAGCTCATGTTGTGTTCAAGAACATAATTTTACACTTAGATATAGTCTAAACTACTACAAGGTAGTAGCCCCTGCTTCAGCTTCAATGGTAGATTTTCTCGTGGACCCCTGTAGTGAGATTAATTGCAGTTCATTGTGATCTACCTTTATTCTTGTTGTATTGAAGGTTGGCTATGACTTCTGCAAATTTTTGTCTGTCCTGAGCTTTTCTTATTCTTCTTCTTTTAGTGCCTATCCTCTATGGATGTTGGCTATCACGTTTGTCCAGATAACTTTGTTTACTGCTAATCTGTCATTCTTGTCCACTGTCTAAAGTTCTTGAGTAAGGAAGTTCTTCTTCTGCCGGGATCTTGTTTGCTCTCGATCTTGTTCTGCAGTATCACCTGCAGGAGATAGTATTTTTCGTTCCTCATGACATGCCCAAAATATTCAAGCTTTCTCGTGTTAATGATGTTTAGAACTTCAAGTTCCATTCTCATACGATCCAGCACCGTAGCATTCGTCACGCGATGAATCCATGAAATTCTGAGCATGCATCGGTAACACCACATCTCGAAACCCTCTACGTTTTGCTGAGGAGTCTGTAATGGTCCATGCTTTCGCCCCACGGAGCAGTATTAGTGTCTCAAAATCTTAGCAAGTTCACTTTTTGATTTTCTTCAGCCATGTCATCTGTCGTCTGCCAAGGCCAAGTTCGTCCTCAATCTTACCTCCCATTGTCAATTGCAAGAAACTGTATCTTTCGTGTCTAAGTACGTGTCCGAGATAAGATGCTCCTTGCTTCTTCATAATTTCTAAAAATTCTCGATCAAAGTCTATACGTGTTAGATCTTCTTCGTTTCTGATGTGATCAGTCTATTGAATTCTTTATATGCGTCGAAATATCCACATCTCAAAGCTTCCTAGTCTACGAAAAGTATTAACTTTTAGATCCATGATTCCATTCTGTACAACAGGTTTTTCTATGGACGTAGCATTTCACCATGAGATAGCAAAGAATAAGGTTCAGTTCTTTTGAAGTGAAGAACGAGATCGCATTTTCAAGAATGCGTTTCTGGTCTCTTTTATTCTGCTTTTTATCTCGTGCTCTAGATCCAATGTATTACTCGGATGACAACGGAGATTTATTCTACCAGAATATATTTCTTGATAAAATTATTGTCGTTTCATGAGAATAAATTGTCCAATATTTTCAAATGGTCCCCTTTGGTTACTAGAAATTATATCTTCAAATAGTTCAATATTAACTAATTTGTATCCTTTCCAGTCAGCTAAGAAGACAAAGAGAGTGATAATTGCTCACGAAGCACCACTTACATCTGGATTTGGTGCAGAACTTTCCTCCTCCATACAGGTAACGTGTTTTATTTATAAGTTTCCTTCCAAATTTTCCTCAGTGAAATGTTCAGTTCATCCAAATCTCTGGATGCTTCGAAAGAACTGAGTACAATTTGCCACTTGCGAAAAAATAATCATGTTGTGTCCAGAAATGCATGTCTTGTGTTTCTCGTCAAGTGAATGAGTAGCTATAAAAATATACTGATGGTGCTATTAATCTGACTATGATGGCCCGCTTGAAACTTTTAGTAAAACGGATGAAGAATGAGCTACTGAAACTTATCTTCTATAAGAATAAGTGCATAATAATGAATGTTTTTAACGCGCCAGGGCATTTGAGTTTTTTTAAACGTCCCCGCAATGTAGAGATAAGGAAAGGATGTATATTGAAAAGAATAATTATATATAAATGAACACAACAAATCTAACAATTTAACAGCATCAGTTTATTGATTTTATAGACACACCTCGTATACTATGCAATTAAATATCAAATATATATCAAATAAATGATATCGTAATGTTCATACTTCAGTTTAAGCCTGAACCAGTTGAATTATTGATAGATTGAATTTTCATTAATTTATGAGAAATTTGAGATTTTTTATTTATTTCAAGTATATGAGTTTCAAATATTTATTCCATTGCAGGAGGAATGTTTCCTGCATCTGGAAGCTCCAGTTTCTCGTGTTGCTGGATTTGACACCCCATTTCCACATATTTTCGAGCCGTTTTATTTGCCCACCAAGTGGAGATGTCTAGATGCTGTAGATAAAATACTGAATTATTAATTGTTTTGGAGTGATTAGACTTTCCTTGATAGATTCTCATCTGATTTTGATAGGAACAAATTAAATTTAAATTTAATGAATGAAGAGAGGGAAGTAAATATTCGTAATTTTGTAACCAATATAAAATGCATCACAATAAATATATTTTAATTTATATACACTTGATGTTTCGAAGACTCTTTGTCTGTCCTTATTCTTAACCAATAAAGACCGAAATTTTTTTTCGTAGTTACAGTCTTAATTTTGTATCTATTCAACCTACTGCAAATCTTATGACTTAATTTGGCGAGAAAGTCAATTGAAATTTTTTTTATCACTTTGAAAACCTGCTTATTAAAATGGGTGCGATTGGCAAAGTTGGACCTAGGAGCAAGATAGTTTTTCGTTTCATGAGTTTTTATGATGCTTGGCACCAAAAACTCAATTTCATATATCTATATATATATATATATATATATATATATATATATATATATATATATATATATATATATATATATATATTATATATATACATATGTTCGTATGTATGGGCTTTTGTATTTTAGTTGTTTACACGATACAGGCGCAATTTTGAAGCAATAGGGTTGAAAGTTTGTAAATAGGTATTTTCGTATGATATCTTGAATGAAATTATTTTTGGTTTGAATTGGTTGGGGGTTGACCCCCCTGGGGGGAAAAAAATTTTGTTTACACGATAACGGTCGCAATTTTGAAGCAATAGGGTTGAAAGTTTGTTAATAGGTGGTTTCGCATGATATCTTGGATGAGATTGTTTTTGGTTTGAATTGGTTGGGGGGTTGACCTCCAGGGAGGTTGACCTCCAGGGGGTCAACACCCCAAGCAATCTTGTATGGTATTCATTTTTATATGAATTGGTTGGTGGGTTGACCCCCCGGAGGAGGAAATAAATCTTGTTTACATGATAAAGGGCGCAATTTTATATAAATAGGGTTGAAAGTACGTAGTTTCGTATGATACCTTGGATATGATTGGTTTTGGTACGAATTGGTTGGGGGTTGATCCCCCGGGGAGAAAATAAATATTGTTTACACATTACAGGGCGCATTTTTTTTTTGAATTTGGAAAAAAATCATAAATTAATGAATAAAGTTTTTAAACTGTATACGTTATGAAAACCTGCTCTTGTAATGCAGCTTGCTGCGATAGAGTTTTTTTTTCAAATTTTTCTCTGGATAACGGAAATGATATCAATCAATGTATGAATGTATGAGAGGCACTCAATTTTATTGTATTTAAATTAGCACTTTTTTATGTATTATGGTGAACATGTGAGTTGAGTAAATATAGCATTTTAGTGTAATCAACTTAGTGTTTTACTTTAGATTTATAGTTTATAAATAAGCCACTTTCAATTTTAATTTCAGCCTCTACAAAATTTCTTGTTAAAATAAAATCATTAGTATTAACTAAGTAGTTCAAAGTACGTCAAGTTTACATTTTTGCTGACATTCAGTGAGAAAAAGGTAAATTTGTTTCATTCAACAAAATCATAGCCAATTTTTTTTGAATATTTTCTTAGTAAATAGTATATATTTGAAGATTGTTAAATGTTACATTTGTCTGATTATAAATACAATATATACACCTGAAAATGATCAACTTATCCATGCTATTTATTAATTTAATTGGATATCTACCAAACATAATAAAACAAAATAGAATAGATTACAATTTTATATCCATACAATAATTGAGTCCCTATTTCCTATTGAAGAATAATTAAATAAAATATGATTAACAAAACTAAATTTGAATTTACTACGTTTATTATCACAAAATATTTTGAAAAATATAACACTGCTATTGCAATTTCGGTCACTAGACCATCATCGGGCAAATTGAGTTAAGAACTCAATCTTAACTCAATCTGCCCGATGATGGTCTAGTGACCGAAATTGCAATAGAAGTATTATATTTTTCAAAATATTTTGTGATAATAAACGTAGTAAATTCAAATTTAGTTTTGTTAATCATGTTAAATTATCACGTGGTAACGACGGATTCCATCAACTATTTAAATAAAATATATTACTTTTCAACAGATTTTCTAGAAATCTTTATTTTTATAACCATTTTCTGTATCAGCATAAAAGTTGAAAATATTATAATTTCATCTTTAACTCTGGAACTTATCTTGTGAGATAGTCAGGCAGTTTGAGACATTATTGAGGCTATTGTTCAATTTCCAATATTCCTTCTTAGTGATAGTAATCTCGAGTAACGTTTTTCTAGAATTTCATTCAACTGCAACTTTTAGAAATTCCTTTTTCTATAATTTTTTATGAAATATGGTTCTATGAAGATTAAATCCTATATCCTAAATATCAGTTCTGGCAGGAAAATAAAATTTTGTTTGTGTTTCAAGACGCGAGTTTATTCGCCAAGCATTTTTTGAATTTCCTGCAACGTTTTTCCTTTAGTTTCAATCGCGAAATATTTTATGAAGATAGTGGCGATACAACAAGAGACCGCAAATATCCAGAACAAATAACCCAACCCTAAAGTTTCTTCCAAAGTATTGAACAGCAAAGTTAAGATGAAAAAACCCCCCCAGTTCCAAATAGCCAAGCACGAAATGGCAATTCCTTTCACTCTATCCGGAAACAATTCCCCCAAAAGTGCCATGAGCACAGGACCAACACCAACATTGTAAAGAATCACGTAAAGTACCAAACAGATGAGAGGAAGCAAAGAGATTCTACTGACATCGGTTGCCCTGTCTTTTAAGAAGAAATATATTCCAAAAGATATTAAAACTAAAGCAACTCCTGAGAATGAAATCATAAGAAGCATTTTTCTTGGATATTTATCAGCAACTGATGATATAACGATAGTAGCGATCAGCTGTGCGATTGCTACAATAATTGAGCCTAATTCTGGAGGTATACCTATATCAGCAATCTCGAATATTCTCTGATTATAGGAAGTTACAATACTTGTTCCTGTAAGCTGCATGAACGTGTAACCCCCTAAAGCAATCAGAAATCCTTTTCTCAGTGATTTGCTTCTCAGAATATCTGGAATAGAACCATTTGATGCGTTTTCTTTTTCTTCCTTAATCTGTTTTATGATTTCTGATACATCATCTCTTCCTCTTAATTTCTTCAATACTTGCTCTGCTTCAGCATTATTTTTGTTTATGAGGTAATGAGGACTTTCAGGTGCCAGGAAAAAAAATAAGGGGATATAAATAACATGCAGTAATCCAAGGATTATATGATACCAAAAAAAAGGAATATATGGACCAATTATATAAGGTATTATCATTCCAATATTTATGAAAACTGCTATTGAAGTTCCTAATATTCCCCTATTATCAACATCAGCTAACTCGCAACTGTACATTGGTAGGACAGTAAATATTCCGCCATTACTTAATCCAGCGAGGAAACGACCGAAATAAAATACCCAGATGTTTTTTGCCCATGCCAACACAAGATAAAAACCAAGATTTGGGAATGTTGTAGCAATTAGAAGAGTTTTTCTTCCAAAATAAGTTGTAAGAGCTCCAAATGCGATCGCTCCAAAGCACGAGGCTAGTGTGTGCATTGACGCCAACCAACTATTTTCGCTTGATGTTATTATCCTTCCTAAGGGATTGTCATCAGTTTTATTTAACTTGGACAGCATTGGAGATGTCCATGTTATAGATGTCGATGCAAGTAACAAGGTTATCTGTGCTGGAAAATAAATCAAACATCTCAATGTAATATATATATATATATATATATATTTATATATATATATATATATATATATATATATATATATATATATATATATATATATATATATATATATATATATATATATATATATATATATATATATATATATATATATGTTTTTTTTGTTGAGAATTGTTCCCTCATGCTTTTCGAAATTTAAAATAACTTCCGGCATATGTGTGATGATATTTTGTAACTTAATTTTAAATATTTTTATTCAACGTTTAAACACTTGCCAAAAATTCTTTCCTGGAGTGAATATTTTCAGTATATTTTATAATAGCAAAAACAAAACTGAGATGAAAGGATTTCTCCTTTGTGAAACATATTTGAATCAAAGAAATTGAATTAAACTTTTGGCTTGAGGTGATCTGTTATATGAATATATCAATATAAGTTTCAGGTTGTCTGCATATTCTCAGCATTATACAGGGTGGGCCATCCATAACTTTCCACCCCGAATTTTGAGCTTTTGATGGAATAACGAAAAAACGCTCGGACAGGTCAAATTTTGTTGAAAGGGGGACAAATAAAGGTGTTCAAATGAGTTTGATATCACTAACCCTCTAGCCGCAACCCCTAACAGCTCTCATTTTTGAATAGGGAAAAGGTGTCGAGCAGCACCTTGTTGGAAAGGCAATTTCCTGCATGAGTGTATTTTTTTTTCATCGCTTTATTATTATACAGAGTAACTCAGTATTGCATCAATAACTTCCACACGCCGAATTTGGATCTTTGAGATGGAAAAAACGCTCGGACGGGTCAAAAAATGAATTCGATATCACTACCCCTATAGCCGCTACCCTAACAGCAATTATTTCAATTTAAACGAAAGCGCACGACTTACTTTGTAAATATTATTGTTTTCACGTTTTCAGTTATTGTCTCGGTTTCAGCATTTTCAACATGTGTTTGGCATACGCGTAGTGATCGAGAAATTGCAAAAAAAGGCGGCGATAACAGATTTCGTTGATATTGAGATGGAGAAGCTGTTTGAAAATGAGAATTCATTTAGTTATTTCAGACTTTAAAAAAAAATGAGAGCTGTTAGGGGTTGCGGCTAGAGGGGTAGTGATATAAAACTCATTTGAACACTCTTATTTATCCCTCTTTGACCCGCCCGAGCGTTTTTTCCATCTCAAAGATCCAAATTCGGCGTGTGAAAGTTATTGATGCAATACTGAGTCACTCTGTATAATAATTAATAAGCGATGAAAAAAAAAATACACTCATGCAGGAAATTGAGTTGCCTTTCCAACAAGGTGCTGCTCGACCCCTTTTCCCTATTCAAAAATGGGAGCTGTTAGGGGTTGCGGCTAGAGGGGTAGTGATATCAAACTCATTTGAACACCTTTATTTGTCCCAATTTCAACAAAATTTGACCTGTCCGAGCGTTTTTTCGTTATTCCATCCCAAAGCTCAAAATTCGGGGTGGAAAGTTATGGATGGCCCACCCTGTATAAATGAAAATAGTAAGAATCTTTTCAAGAATAACGTCGTTCAATAGAGGTCATATATTTACATCAAATTAAAACCTAATTCTTTGTATTTTGATATTATAATACGATAAAATGAGACTATAACCGAACAATAAATTTAGAGAAAGCTTTTATTTTTGTCTAATAAATTACATCTCGGTATATTGCATTTGGACGTTCGGAGAAGTACTCGTTATCAATGGTGTGTTCTGCTAACCTTAGTCTTTTTTTTTCATATTGATACAATGTAATAGTATATTCATATATTCATTATATGAAAATACGTCTTATCATTGTTTGTTTTACAATTAAAAACGAAGCATTTATATAATATCCAAATACCTACTGTCTTAGTAAGACAGAGTGAAAGAAACACTCAAATACGAAGTTCACAGAAAATCAAAAAAAAATAAATTTCAACCTCTTGAAATAATACGGTTACATATTTTTTTTGACTAAGGTGAAAACGAATCTACTATTTGTGCTACCTGTGTACCTGTGATATTTTTCATATTGACTCGAGTTAAACAATTTCAAAATGTGAATAAACGCGGGAAATCAATCAGTTAATATATACGTAGAAATATACATTAAAGAATAGAATAAAGATTGCTTCTTACCTATGAACACACAGCGGTACACATAATATTTACCCATTTTGAAAGTTGATGCGAAATGAACGATTTGAAAGGTTTAAATACGTTCAGAATTCATATTTTTCAAGATAATTTTATAATCTGAAAATGATGTATTTACTCTGAAAAAGTTTATATCATATTATATCATAGATTAATAATCTTCAATTTCACTTGGAATACAACGAAAAATATGCTGATATATTTATCAGATTATCTAATTTGATTGCATTCAAAAATTTTCATGAAAAGTATGAACTGATAATTATATTAGTATAATAATAATAATAATAATAATAATAATAATCTTTATTCAAGATTCTTGTTATACAACTATTCGATACAATAGTATCCCAAATTAAATGTTTACATTTTTAATTTCGTTACCTAAAATAAAGACACAAAATACATTATCTCACAAAGACCATAGCCTGTGGTGAGCATAAAAAATGTTTCTCTAAGAATTTTCATTATGACATACATACTCATCTCTAATACAACCAAATAACAGTATATATTTGTATATATAATTATATTTGAATATATCATTATATTACTATAAGTACTGATTTTTTCAGATTTAAGGCACAGACGGCCTGTGACAACGGTGAATTTTATTAATAAAACTATTACAATTTTTGTTCAAACTAAAAAAATAATTGTTTTCCTCCTTATCAATGGCTCCCCTGATACAGAATTTGTGACTTCAATTGGGTCCGGTTCATATTTAGTCACCGTAACACGCATACAAGACTTTGAATTTTCGATTGTTAATCTGCTCATGTTCTTACTTACCTAAAATAAATTTCATGCGCTAAAATATTTCCTCAAATTTATAAGAACCGAAAGCGGACAAAATGGCGAAGCTGATTTGTTTCAAACATGAAAAAAACATCGAAAGAAATATTTTGCAATATGATGATATCATGAAGAGATGATTATCTTGTGGATCTAGTGGAATTCCAGTGGATCACTTGAAATTATCAAATGGGTCACTTGATGTTTTTCGGATATAAAGTTGCCGGCACCTGGTCTTGATTTTCTTCAGTGTATTAATTGGATATTAAAGAAAAATTAGAAGATTGGCATGCAATTCATATATATATATATATATATATATATATATATATATATATATATAACTGAGATTGAATTCTCGCACATCACTTGGTGAAACATCATAAAGAATAAAGTATAACTTTCAAGAAATTCAAGGTACCGTTTTCGTTTTCTACTTCTTCTGTACCTTGAATTTCTTAAACGTTCAGATTGATAGGAATTTGAATTCTCTTACTTTCAACATTTATAGAAAGCCAACCTTCACATATACTTTAATTCACAGCGACAGTAACCAACACATTAAAATAAAACTCATTGCTTTTCATTCGTTCATACATAGGTTGTTCACGATTCCATTATAGGAAACAAATTTTCAAACTGAAGTTAATACAATTAAATTATTAGCCACCAATAACGGTTACAATGAAAGTCTTATCGACAAGCTCATTGGGAAAAAACGAATAAAGTATCTGTTGCATTCAATATACCCCACGCAAACTATTACTGAAGTACAAAAATACTTCCCAATAAATTATGTGCCTAATTTGAGTAGAAAAATTTGTAACAGACTATCAAAAAATAACCTTAAACCAATTTGTACAAATAAAAGAAACTTGAAGTCATTCTTGGTCAATAATAAAGAAAAATCTAACATCGGAGAAAACAGTGGAGTCACAATATTTTGCGACGAATGTCCTGCTTTCTATATTGGACAGACAGGAAGGAATATAAATATTCGTGTTGAAGAACATAAAAAGTCAATTTTACAAAACAACAATACCACTGGCTTCTCTGAACATTGTATAAAATTCAATCACTTCCTGGAATTCAACAAAACCAAATTGTTACATTCAGGTAACAAAGGAAAGCGCCTTGACCTTCTTGAAATTCTCGAAATAAGTTCCGCCCATAATAGTCAATTACCCCTTGTAAACGAACAAATTGATTTTCAGGTATATGTATATATATATATATATATATATATATATATATATATATATATATATATATATATATATATATATATATATAATGTAAGTTTGGAGTTTCGTCCAACCTAACGATGCACTCAGTGCAGTCGACTGAGCGGATATCAGGGTTGCGAGGTTTCTCAAATATTTATCAAGGCATCATATCCAGATACCTTGACTACTGTTCAATTTCAATTGTATTAATTTGACACTGTCATAAATTGTATATTTGTTGAAAACAAACATATTCTATTATGAATTGATGTACTTGTTTGTTGATTCAGGTATGTTATAATGTATTGAATAGGTTTAGTGTATGTAATTATGTGTTTTAATAAACTTTTCAGTTATTGCTAGCATCAACAGCCGTACATAAATTCATCATAAGTCTTGATAGCAGACTTATAAATCAACAAACAAACAAAGCATGACTTCACCACGTGCGAAATTTCATTTCGTATCTGATTGTCTGAATGCAAAAACGATTGTGAAGGTGGTCAGAATACAGCTCGAAAATGAAGATACAATTTTTCAATTCCCAAAGGAATACCACCAGAATTTATTCGACACAAGCGTTGTGAAAAATGTAACCAAGAGCATGAAGACACGTGGACATTTTCGGAATGTATGGATAACACTGGTGAATGAACTCAAAAACAATTACATAGATGAGGAGGGTAACATATGTTTTAATGGTCTTTATTTGGACGAGGCACGGGCTCTCACCGATCCCATCCCCATCTCATCTCATATTTCTAAAATTGAATCGGTCGAAAACAAATCCTTGAGTTTAGTTGTAAAAGATATGATTCTGGATAAATTTTCGGGAAAAAATCAAAATGCGAAAATATTTTTAGACCTTTTTGTTCAGGAATGTATTCGTTTGAAAATAGGTAGCTTGCGTTATCAAGAAGTGTTGAAAATTTTTTTAGAAGGACCGGCTCTTGATTGTTTTCTTGCTTTTCTAAAAACACACACACTATCTCGCATCCATGGGAAATTTTGGCAAAACTATATTCTGTATAATTTTTCATAGATAGGTTGGGATGAAATAAAATATACTAACACTTTACGAAACAATAATGGGACTATGATAGATTATGCACTTAAAAAAATTAATTTGATTATAGAAGCTGATCCTGAATTAACTACGAATAGCCAAATAAATATCATTGTATTAGGTTTGCCATCTCATATAAGATCACAGATTAACAAAAAGAGATTTAAACTCAATAGATAAATTGATGTCGAGTATTCGACAATTAGAAAGTTTGGTTATTAACAAAAATAAAAAATATTTCCATAAGTGAAAATAAACGCAAAATTAAATTCTCGAATAAATCGGAATTGAAACCATGCTCCTATTGCAAATATAGGGGTTTCCCAAACTGATATCATCCAGAAAACTTATGTCGTAATAAAATCACAAAACATAAGGAAAATATTAAAAAATGATAAAATTAAAATGGTTAATAACTTGGAAATCCAAGAAAGTATTTCATCATGTGATGAATCAAAAAAACGAATAACTAACCACTTATTAAATTAAATGTTCTAGTTAACAAACTATCCGGCAATCGCACTGTATGATTCTGGAGCCAATATATCGGTGATAAATTATAACACTGTGAAAAGACTAAAATTAAATGAAAATATAAGTGGGGTGAAAAAAATAAATACGGTTTCAGGTTCCACTGAAACATTAGGTTCAATTATGGTAAATTTAAAAATATTTAATATTTTAAAAAAAAATGGCCTCTTTTTATAATAAAGAGTGAATCATTTCAAGATGATATTCTTCTGGGATTAGATGTTATTAAAACATTTATGATATTTCAGATTGAAAAAATTAGAAATTTTCCAAAAACATGAAGAAAAAAGATCTAATTCACTTAAGGAAATCCAAATAAATACTGTGCAATATAACAAATGTAGACAATAACGAAGAGTCTTTAAAATATCTATTAGACAAATATAAAACTATTTTCGCTGAAAACAAGTATGATGTCGGCGCTGTAACAAACTACGAGGCAACAATAAAACTTACAAAAAACAAATACATTGCAAGAAAACCATATAAATGCTCATTGCAGGATAAAGAAGAAATAAATACACAAATAAAATCTCTTTTAGAAGCAGGTCTCATAGAATATTCTTCAAGTCCTTATGCATCTCCTGTAACTCTTGTTTTTATGAAGGAGGAAGGAAAAAATCACGTCTGTGTATTGACTATAGGGAACTAAATAAAATAATCGTTCCAGAATGCATCCATTTCCCATAATAGATGACCTATTACTTTTAGCGCGCGATTGCTTATATTTTTACAAAACTCGACATAAATTCGGCGTTTTGGTCGATTCCGATTAGAGAAAAGGATAAACAAAAGACGACATTCATCACACATAACTGACAATGGCTATGGTCATGTTTACCATTTGGGTTAAAATCAGCTTCCTCAATTTTTCAGAGAACACTGAGTGACGTAATCTCCAAGAATAATCTTAATACATTTGCAATAAATTATATAGATGATATTCTAATTTTTTCAAAAAATAGCTCAGAACACCTAATTCATATTGATAAAACCCTGATGGCTATTAAAAATGCGGGTTTCAAATTGAACAAAAAGAAATGCTTTTTTGCTAAAAGTTCAGTTGTGTATCTGGGTCATAATATAGAAGGAAAATAATAATAAGACCCATAAATGACAATTTAATTGCGATAAAAAATTTTCCAATACCTAGGAATCAAAAAAATATCAGACAACTATTAGGAAAAATTAATTTTTATTTAAAATACATTCCAAATGCAACAATAATACTAGAGCCTTTTCACAATTTACTTAGAAAAAACGTGAAATTTGAGTGGTCACGGAAATGCGAAGAAAGTTTTAATAAAATAAAAAATTATCTAAGCTCAGAACCAATACTTGCGATCTTCGATCCGAAACTTCCAATATACATTTTTACGGATGCGTCAAAAGAAGGAGTAGGAGCGATCCTTAAACAACCTCAAAAAGATAATTTACTGAAACCAGTATTTTTTCTTTTCAAAAAAATTAACTCAATCACAAAAAAATAAACGTGCAATATTCTTGGAATGTCTGGCAATAAAAGAATCGATATTATATTGGGCAGTACTACTTAATGGGTCATAAATTTACTATATTTTCTGATCATAAACCACTTGAAAATTTCAATATAAAAAAAAGTCAGGACCCTGAATTATTAACAATATTAAATTATATATCAAACTACTATTTTAACATAATATATAACCCTGGAGAAAAGAATACAGAAGCGGATGCTCTTTCACGTAACCCGGTTTTAGAAAATAACTTTAATAATGAATCTACTATCCAAATAGTAAACTTTGTTTCGCTAGATGACGTAATAAACAACCAAAAACAATTACAAAAGAAAATGAAAAATTCGAAACTAAAAATAATATTTATTATAAAACCTTAAATAACAAACAAAAAATTTGGATTACAGAGGACTTCGGTATTAAACTAATAAAAAAAATACACAGTAACAGCCACATAGGTGTAAAACAATTAACACTAACTTTGACACCAACATATTACTTTAAAAATATGCACAAACATATAAAACTTATTTGTCGAACATGTGAAACATGCATACAAAATAAAACAAGATTTGGAAATTTCAAACAACCCCTGTCCCAACTAGGCCCAGCTTCGGAGCCATTTCAGATAGTATCTCTTGATACAATAGGAGGATTCGGAGGAAATAAATCATCAAAAAGATATTTACACTTGATAATAGATCATTTTACAAAGTACGCTTTCGCAATTACGTCAAAAAACCCAAACTGCAAAAGATTTCATTAATTTAATAAAAAAAATTCAAAACAAAAATAAGATAAATTTAATTTTAACGGACCAATATTCCGGCATAAACTCAAACCAATTCAAGAAATTCTTAAAATCAGAAAACATAAAATACATATTTACAGCTGTAGATTGCCCTTTCTCAAATGGACAAAACGAACGCACAAATCAAACTTTAGTAAATTCAATTAGATGTAAAATTTCGGAGAACAGACACCGACCGTGGAGTATTATAGCCGAGCAATGCATTGAAAACTATAATAACACTGTTCATAGCACCACAAAATTTACGCCTAGTTATCTTTTAAACGGAATTGATAATTCTTTCTTACCTCCTGAGTTAAACAAAAATAACTTAGAAAACTTAAAAGAAAATAGAGAAATAGCATTCTTGAATTCAAAAAAAGTTCATGATCGAAACAAAATTTATTATGACAAGAATACGAAACAAATAACATATGAAGAGGGAGACCTTGTATATATCCAAAACTCAAGTCGCCTAAACCGGAACAAGCTAGATCCAATCAGAATGGGTCCTTTTAAAATAAAAAAGAAAATTTCAAATTTACTCTACATTATAGACTCGGGTTTCAAAAGAAAGGAATCGAATATTTTCCATGCAAGTAAAATGATACCTTACTGTCCTGCTCCCGAATATAATTTACACCAGTTTGGTGGGGGAGGGGGGATGTAAGTTTGGAGTTTCGTCCAACCTAACGATGCACTCAGTGCAGTCGACTGAGCGGATATCAGGGTTGCGAGGTTTCTCAAATATTTATCAAGGCATCATATCCAGATACCTTGACTACTGTTCAATTTCAATTGTATTAATTTGACACTGTCATAAATTGTATATTTGTTGAAAACAAACATATTCTATTATGAATTGATGTACTTGTTTGTTGATTCAGGTATGTTATAATGTATTGAATAGGTTTAGTGTATGTAATTATGTGTTTTAATAAACTTTTCAGTTATTGCTAGCATCAACAGCCGTACATAAATTCATCATAAGTCTTGATAGCAGACTTATATATATATATATATATATATATATATATATATATATATATATATATATATATATATATATATATATATAATGGG
>JARQZK010000750.1:747500-809604 GCA_030704885.1 Cynegetis impunctata
CCAAAAGTCGATCCAAAAACCGATAATATTGGTTCGACATTTATTTTTGTTTCTTGTCGTAAACAATATCCATGGCCTACTATTAAATTATGCATTTAATTTCAGAAAATTGTCCTATATTTGCGCGTTTCTGAGAAAAAGTTTATACTATCATATATTTTTGAAAAGGTAAAAAAAGACAAATTTCATAGTCTATAAATATACAGGGTATTCCATTTAAAAAATCATAAGTTTGCTTAATAACTCAAAAATAGTGAATATGTAACAAAAATTATCTACACCACTGCATTCTACGGAAAAAAATCTATAAGAATATATACCTTTTCGATAAGATGAAGGATGACGGCGATACGACGGGGATCCCAGAATGCAACATTTTCAAATATGCCCTGTATCTTAAAAACTAAAAGGGCTATTAAAATTCTGTTGACAGCATCTTCAGTTTTACGAAAAAGTAGCACAGTGTCGCGAAAACCGCAACCCTCTATCTTCAAAAATAACGGAGATTCAAAAGTACCTAAAATTGGACAACCTGTTCATCGAATCTGGTACAGGCGCGGATACAGAGGGGGAACTGGGGGAACGTTCCCCCCCCCCCAAATGGCCAAATTGTTTTGATTGGGAGCTACTCGATTTACCATTGCCCAAAATACCAGTACCTTTTGGCTTTTGAATATATGAAAGTTCCCCCTCCAAAGGTCGGGTCTGGATCCGCGCCTGATCTGGTACCAATATTTCTACCAGTTTGAACAATAACAAATGCATCACAATCAATACATTTTATATTATATACACTAGATTATTTGAAGACAGTTTGTCTGTCCTTAATTTCAACAAATAAGGAACCCAAAATATGATTAATTCGTCCTCATAGTTCTCAGATTGTACTCATTCAACCTACACATCTTGTAACTTAATTTGGGGAAAAAGTTGAATGAAAAGAATTTTTGATTATCTATATTCAAGGGATACACATGCTTGAGGAGCGTTTTTGATTGTTTTTCGAATATCAGTGTATCAATTATGGACTCTTCATACCCATTAATTCTTGCTATCAACTTAAATATTTTGGTTTATTTTTTGTTCAAATTTTTCTCTGGATAACGGAAAGGATACTAATCTATGTATACACGAAAGAAAGGTAGTCAATTTAATTGTATTTGAATATTTACACTATTTTTAAGGAGAAAATATAAGTCGATAGAATATAGTGTAGTCAATCAGGAATTTTACTTCAGTTGATTTATACTTTTAAAATAAACCAGTTTCAATTTCAATTTCAGCCTCTACAAAACTTCTTGTTGAAATGAAATCATTGGTAATAACTAAGTTCAAAGTAATGACTAAGTAATCATTTTTGCAGATGAATTTCTGCCATTCAACAAAATCATGGCAAATTTTATATAATTTTTTTTTCATGAACAATATATATATTTGAAGATTGTTACATCTCAGTGTCTGATAATGAATACAATTTATACACATGAAAATTATTAACTCATCTGTGCTATTTATTAGTTTAATTGGATATCTACCAAACAAAATATCATTTTGAACAATTTTTTTCCTGGAAATGTGAAGTGTGGCTCAAAATTTTTGTATTCAGAGAGACGAATGGGCAGAAAAGATAGAAATTAGTGTCAATATTTTTCAATTCTTTATATAAGTTTATTATTACACAACCAAATAAGAAATAAAAGGAAAAACATTCTGAGATATAAACAACAAAATAGAATAGAGTACAATTTTATATCCATAGGATATGTACTTATACAGATACATTAATTCAGATACTATATCTTATCAAAAAATAAATAAATGAAGTCTTTCAGTTTTTAACAGATTTTCTACAAAATCTATAATTTTATAACAATTTCGGTGTAAGCATAAATTATGTTTTCATATTTTACTCTGGAACCTATCTTGACTAATATTCAGGCAGTTTGAGATGTTAATTAGAGTATTCCTATTGCAACTCCAATATTGCTTAGAAAGTCTTCTCCTAAGTGATAGGGATGATGATTAACGTTTTTATTTAACTGCAACTTTAAGAAGTTTTTTTTGAATATTTCTTTATGAAATATTGTCAAATGAAGATTAAACTGAATGTTACTGAAAGATCAATTCTGGTTACAAAATAGAATGATGTCAAATTTTCAATGCTTAAATTCATTCGCCAAGATCTTCTTGAATTTCCAAGAATGTTTTTCCTTTAGTTTCAACCGCGAAATATTTTATAAAGATAGTGGCGATAAAACAAGAGACCGCAAATATCCAGAACAAATAACTCAACCCTAAGGTCTCTTTCAAGGTATTGAACAGCAACGTTAAGGTGAAATTGGTACCCCAGTGCCAAACAGACAAGCACGAAATGGCAATTCCTTTCACTTTTTCCGGAAACAATTCCCCCAAAAGTGCCATGAGCACAGGACCAACCCCAGCATTGTAAAAAATCACGTAAAATACCAAACAGACAAGCGGAAGCAAAGAGACACTACTGACATCGTATTCTCTATCTTGTAAGAAGAAATAAATTCCAAAAGGTATTAAAACTAAACCAACTCCTGAGAATGAAATCATGAGAAGTGATTTTCTTGGATATTTATCCGCAATTGTTGATAAAACGATAGTAGCGATCAGCTGCGCGATTGCTACAATAAGTGGGCCTAATTCTGGAGGTATACCCATATTGGCAGTCTCGAATATTCTCTGATTATAGGAAGATACAATGCCAGTTCCTGTAAGCTGAAGAAACGTGTAGCCACCTACAGCAATCAGAAATCCTTTTCTCAATGCTTTGCTTTTCAGTATATCGGATATAGAACCATTTGATACTTTTTCTCTTTCTTCCTTAATTCCTTTTAAAATTTCTGATACATCATCTCTTCCTCTTAATTTCTTCAATACTTCCTCAGCTTCAGAAATATTTTTGCGTATGAGGTAATGAGGACTTTCAGGTGACAAGAAAAAAAATAAGGGGATAAAAACAGCAGGAATTGATGCAAGGATTATATGGAACCAAAAAAAGGAAATGTATGCACCAACTGAATAAGGTACTAACAGTCCAATATTTATGAAAACTGACATTGATGTTCCTAATATACCCCTATTATTAACATCAGCCAACTCTCCACTGTACATTGGGAGGACTGAAAATATTCCACCTAAACTAAAACCAGTGAGGAAACGGCAGACAAAAAATATCCAGATGGTCTTGGCCCATGCCATCGCCAGGTAAGCAACAAGACACGGAAATGTTCCAAGAATCAGCAGAGTTTTTCTTCCCAAATAAGTTGTAAGAGCTCCAAATACGATAGATCCAAAGCACGCGGCCATAGTGTTCATTGAGGCCAACCAACTATTTTCGCTCGACGTTATTATCCTTCCTAAGGGATTGTCATCTGTTTGATTGAACTTGGACAGCATTGGAGATGACCATGATACAGATGTTGATGCAATTAATATGCTTATCTGTGCTGGAAGGAAAATTAAACATGTCACTGTGAATTAAATATATGTATATACACATTTTTTTTGTTGAAATAATTGTTTGTTTTCTCATGCTTTTCTAATATTTGAGAGAACCTCCGATATATGTGTGGTAACTTAATTTTAAATACTTGGAATTATCTGTTAAACATACACGAAAATTCGTACTTTGATTAAATATTTTCAATATATTTTATAATAAGGCAAAACTAATAACTTCATCAAATGACAATGTGAAAATAACAATTAAAGAAAACTTTTAGTTTGAGGTGTACTGTTATATGGATGTATCTAAATAGGTTTCAGGTTGTCTGCCTATTCTCAACAATTATAATGATTATTTTTTGACGTTTCTTAAAACCAATGGAATGCTTCTTTATTTGTCAAAAGAGTAAGTTTTAACCAATGATGTCATTATTATAGTGGGAATAAATCTTTTGTGATTATTCTCGGGAATAATCACTGTAGCTTTTATTTGCTTAGCAAGTGTCAGATTGTTGTCAGGAATAATATAACAAGAGAGTGAGAATAAATTGAAAATAATTTGACAGATTTTTTCAAAACTTGTTGCCAGGCACGAGAGCCCGGAGGGCTCGAGTGGCTATTTCCAAATGGCAACAAGTTTGAACAAAATCTGTCAAATTATTTTCTATAATTCATCGAACTCGCGAGTTATATTTGACTAGATTATTTTTGATTCAAAATATTTTTTGTTATTTCTGCATCAGAAAAGGTACTAAACTCATGATTTTCATCCATTTTATATATCGCGTTGACACAATTAGGTAATTATTTTGACAACTATCTGACACTTGCTAAGCAAATAAAAGCTACAGTGATTATTCCCGAGAATAATCACAAAAAATTTATTCCCACTATAATAATGACATCATTGGTTGAAACTTAATTTTGTGACAAATAAAGAAGCATTTCATTGTTTTAAGAAACGTCAAAAAATTATCAAAATAATTACCTAATTGTGTCAACGCGATATATAAAATGGATGAAAATCATCGGTTTAGTACCTTTTCTGATGCAGAAATAACAAAAAATATTTTAGAAACTACTTCGAAAAACAATCTAATAAGTAATCAGTCTATATGGAGACAATTTAAGACCTTCACCAGAGAAAGCAATTATATTCTGGATCAATCTACTACAACAGCTACTCTGGCATTGATTTTCAAAGATTGGGCTTATAACATGAAAAGAAAGGACGGAAATGATTATAAAGAAGCAGTAATAAAGACAATGTGGAATAAAACAGCAAAATTAGTTCAAGAACTTTACTTTAATAAGTATAACAGGTCATTTGATCCTTTCAATGATATAGAATTCAAAAATGCTCGAGATGCAAGAGATGCAAAAAGAAAAATTTTACAAAAACATCCTGAAAAGCACAAACAAAGTTCGGTGGCACTTTCTAATACAGAATTGTTGAATCAAAAAATAATCTAGTCAAATATAACTCGCGAGTTCGATAAATTATAGAAAATAATTTGACAGATTTTGTTCCATTTGGAAATAGCCACTCGAGCCCTCCGGGCTCTCGTGACTATTTCCTGGCAACAAGTTTTGAAAAAATCTGTCAAATTATTTTCAATTCTCACTCTCTTGTTATATTATTACTGAAAATAATGAGAATCTACTCGAGTATAACGACTTTCAATAGAGGAGATAAATTCACATTAAATTAAAATCCAAGTCTTTCTGTTTTGATTTACAGTAAATTAAGAGAAAGTTTTTTATTGATGTGCAACTAATTGTGTGAATTCTATGTGAAAAATGAAGTTGGGAGAAGCACTCAATCTAGTAAATTATGATTATTTAGTGTGGCCTTCAGTTGGTGCGTGTGCTGAGAAGAAAATGAGAAAGAGGAGACTTTTTAAGAAATTCTAACCTCCTAAACTCAATCTGAATGGGCTTTGGATGTGAGCGAATATTCAAAAAAACACGAAATAATGAGAAATCTTCACATAAAAATATCAGCGATCAGAAAAAATGTTATCGCCAAATTCCCATAAATTTTTAACTCTCAAACTTAATTTGAACAGAGTTTGCGAGAGGAAAAACCCCACTAAAATCACAGCACTATACACCTTCAAAAAAAGCACTAGTAGACAGCATCGTGAACATGTTGAAGATAATTAATTTTCACATCTCTCGCTACCAGTTTGAGAAATGTTCGCTCATGCATCTCCCCAAAGTTTGAATAATCCAAAATTTTTACATTACTCAAATTTTGATTGTTTTTTCCACATCGAGAAACACCCCAGGTCTAATGGGTCCTATAAATATATATATATATATATATATATATATATATATCTATATATCTATATATATCTATATATCAATATATATATATATATCTATATATCAATATATATATATTATGTATATATATATATATATATATATATATATATATATATATATATATATATGTATATATATATATATATATATATATATATATATTATGTATATATATATATATATATATATATGTATATGTATATATATATATGTATGTATATATATATATATATATATATATATATAAGTTTGTATATATATATATATATATATATATATATATATATACATACATATATATATATATATATATATATATATATATATATATATATATATATATATATATATATATATATATATATATATATATATATATATATATATATATAGCAAAAATAACATAACAGTCAGCATTTTATATCTCGTTGAAATCTGTAAGTTGACTGGAAACAATTTCAGAATGTGAATAAACTCAGAAGAAAAAATCAGCTATTTATACGTAGACATAGACATTGCAGAATAGATCAACTATTGCTTCTTACCTATGAACACACAGCGGTACACATAATATTTACCCATTTTGAAAGTTGATGGGTAATGAATGATTTAAAAGGTTTATATACAAAATGCCTATAAGATTATTTTATTATCTAAAACTAATCTGTGTTTTAAATAGAAGTTTATATTATATATGATGACTTTTCAATTTTTGTATCAACAAAACCGACGTAAATTTTGATTTATTTATTTGATTATCGAATTTGTATTGTATTCAAATATTTTCATGAAGGGTATGAGATGATAATTACATATAATTGTATTACTGTAAGTGTGTAATGACTTATATTTTTCAGTTTTGATTATTTTGAAACCTAGCAGTCCTGTTTCAGATACTGCCATTCTACCTGCGATCCACAAGGCCTGTGTAATTTTTGTTATTTGGCTTTTATGTGACTTTTAAAAAAGTGTTTGGGCTAATGCCTTTCTTTATTTTAAAAATGTCAGTTAATGAGAAATAAGCTAAATTTTTCAAATAAAACTGTTACAATATTTGTTTACATTTAAAATGTAAGTTTCCCGTTCTTATCAATGGCTCCTCTGATACTGATTTAAACGTATCCAAGATGGTGGAGAAAGTTTTCAATAAATCGATAATCAGATTCGATCTAACAGTTAATTATTCGTGGGTTTGCTAAAACTGAAGGAAGTGACAAATAATGAGTAAGGAAATTTTACAAATAGAGCTAAACAAAAGATCAAGAAGTTTCTAGGCAAGAACAACAACACAGTTTTAGACCACCTGCTTTATTCATTTCACCTGGCGCCATTTGATTTACATGTACCCAAACTACAAATCTGTACCAAAGGGACCAATATCTCAAACCGATAAGATGACTGGTACCATGAACGAGAAGTACAAAAGAAGGCTTCCAACATCTCAAAACAATTGAAAATTCGAATGGAGCGATGTAGAGAAAGGAGTAAGAGGTATGTATATTGAGAAGGATAATTATAAATGAATGAAAACAATGAATCAAACAATTTTTCAGCATCATTGCATTTATTTGACAGCCACACCTCGTATACTATCCAATAAGATATCAAATGTATATCAAATCATAGTATATTATTCAACGAGCACAAAATGATTGCTATTTTTCACGAGGGTGAAGTTTGCAGGTGAGTGTCGCAATTCACCCGAGTGCAAAATTGTAATTTCGTGCGAGTAGAATACTATACTTTGTCCACGACTTCCTCGAAAAAATTAGTAACAATCTGCATTTTCAACAATAAAAATAGTTATCAAAAGCGTTGACATAAGATTTTCTGTGTTCACTGAAAACTGCATACTCTTGGAGGCTCCGTGGCAGAGAGGTTATAGGTAGCGCTATGCCGTCTTCGTTGACGGAGTTGGTGGGTTCGATTCCCACCGTGGGTGTTTGTGTGCGTTCTGAGTTTTCAGTGGTTCCCCTCATTTAGTAATTTGATGGCTAATTGTACGGAGGTCGGGCGGTGTGAGAGGACACACGTCCCACCTCTTTAAAAAAAAACAAAAAAAAACTGCATACTCACGTAAACGTCAACTATTTCACTTGATCGATTCTATTCCTTTCTTTCACTCTGATGAGAATGAAATAAATAATTTTGCATTTCTTTATTTATATTAATATTAACAGAACAGTTACTTAAAACCTAAAAATCATCAAAACAATACTATCCAAACAATGTGAATGATAGTCTTAAGTTTGGACATACGTTTTGAGTGTAACGCCATGCAGTGTATAATAAACAATCAATCACTAGTGATTAATAGGTATAATTGTACTTCAGGAAGCACGCGTATAATGAATGATTTATAGTACAGTCGTGGACAAAATATATTATTATCATCATACTTCAGTTTAAGCCGGAACCAGTTGAATTGATAGACTGAGTTTTCACTAATTCATGAGAATGTCGAGATTTTTTATTTATTCCAAGTATATGAGTTCTAAAGATTTATTTCATTACAGGAGAAATGTTTCCTGCATCTGGAAGCTCCAGTTTCTCGTGTTGCTGGATTTGACACCCCATTTCCACATATTTTCGAGCAGTTTTATCTGCCCATCAAGTGGAGATATCCAGATGCTGTAGATAAAATACTGAAATATTAATTGTTTTGGAATGATCAGAATTCTCATCAGATTTTAATAGGAAAAATCTAAAATTTGATGGTAATGAATAAAGAAAGGGAAGTAAATATTCTAAATATTGTGACCAATATGAAATGCATCACAATCAATATATTTTAATTTATATAATATACACACTAGATTATTCTAAGACTGTGTGCCTGTCATCATTTTTTACCAATAAGGAACCTAAATTTTATTCATTATAGTCCTATATTGTATTTGTCCACGACTGTACTATAAATCATTCATTATACGTGTGCTTCCTGAAGTACAATTATACCTATTATTCACAAGTGTGTATAATGGTTTATTATACACTGCATGACGTCACACTCAAAACGTATGTCAAACTTGAGACTATCATTCACATTGTTAGGAAAGTATTGTTATTAGATTTTTAGGTTTTATGTAACTAAGATAACTTTTAGGCAAATTATTAAACTAATATTTAATATAATACCCAACTTATTGAATATTTAGTCTAATAAATTATCTATTTCATTTTTATCAGTGAAAGAAAGGAATGGAATCGATGTCAAGTGAAATAGTTGACGTACACAGAAAATGTTATGTCAACGCGTTTGATAACTATTTTTATTGTTGAAAATGCAGATTATTACTAATTTTTTCGAGGAAGTCGTGGACAAAGTATAGTATTCTACTCGCACAAAATCATTTTGTGCTCGTTGAATAATATACTATTATTCAACCTACTGCAAATTTTGTGAATTTGGGGTGAAGTAAATTGAAATAAATTTTTGATCATCTAAATTCTGAATGTTCGGATACACATGCTTGAGGAGTTGTTTTTGAATATCTGTTTATCAAATATGGACTTTTCATAAACGTTATTTCAGGATATCAATTTAAGAATTTTGGTTTATAGAGTTTTCAAACTTTTCTCTGGATACCGGTAATGATATCAATCAGTGACTCGTGAGGTGTTGGTTTAAGGGGGCTACAAGAGGTGTTAAAAAATACACCATAGGCGAAAATTTTTAGGATTTTAAGGTCAACCGCCTTATAATTTAAAGAAAATCAAAGTAGAACAAGCACCCTAAAATATTAATTTCTTTGCGAAAAAAATTGTTTTCACTTTCGAGTGTCTACCTTGAGCCCTATAATTCCTCTTTACAATATTCACAAAAACTCTTCTCAGCCAATTAATCAATTAACTGAGATTGAATTCTCGCACATCACTTGGTAAAACATCATAAAGAATAAAGTATAAACTTTAAAATAAAAACACTTGGCTTATGTTTCACAATATAAAAAATATTTAGATACTGTACTTAGCAGTAACGAAAAGTCGACATGTTTCGAGTTATGAACTCATTATCAAGACTGATTACAGGAGAGTATTGCACCGTAATTTATAAAACAGACAAAAGCAAAGGTGATACCTGAAAATCAATTTGTTCGTTTACAAGGAGTAATTGACTATTATGGCGGAACTTACTTCGAGAATTTCAAGAAGGTCAAGGCGTTTTCCTTTGTTACCTGAATGTAACAATTTGGTTTTGCTGAAATCCAGGAAGTGGTTGAATTTTATACAATGTTCAGAGAAGCCGGTGGTTTTTTTTGTTTTGTAAAATTGACTTTTTATGTTCTTCAACACGAATATTTATATTCCTTCCTGTCTGTCCAATATAGAAAGCAGGACATTCGTCGCAAAATATTTTGTAAATACCACTGTTTTCTCCGATGTTAGATTTTTCTTTATTATTGACCAAGAATGACTTCAAGTTTCTTTTATTTGTACAAATTGTTTTAACGTTATTTTTCGATAGTCTATTACAAATTTTGCTACTCAAATTAGGCACATAATTTATTGGGAAGTATTTTTGTTCTTCATTAATAGTTTGCGTGGGGTATATTGAATGCAACAGATACTTTATTCGTTTTTTCCCAATGAGCTTGTCGATAAGACTTTCATTGTAACCGTTATTGATGGGTAATAATTTAATTGTATTAACTTCAGTTTGAAAATTTGTTTCCGATAATGGAATCGTGAACAACCTATGTATGAACGAATGAAAAGCACTGAGTTTTATTTTAATGTGTTGGTTGCTGTCGTTGTGAATTAAAGTATCTGTGAAGGTTGGTTTTCTATAAATGTTAAGAGTAAGAGAATTCAAATTCCTAGCAATCTGAACGTCTAAGAAATTCAAGGTACCGTTTTCGTTTTCTACTTCTTTTGTAAATTGAATCGAGTTGTAGAAAGTATTTATATATTTAAGAAAATTATCTAACGAAATTATGTACCGGCCCAAATACAAAAAATATCATCTACATAACGCCTCCATAATGAAACGTTAGTAATTAAATTATTATCAGCATTGAAAATTTTTTCTTTTGAGTTATTCATGAAAATTTCACTCAACAAAGGCGATAACGGTGATCCCATAGGCAATCCGTCTTCTTGTTTGTATATTATATTATTAAATTTGAAATAACTCTGTTTCAAACATAAGTTTAAGGCAGACATTGTTTCGTTGACTGCTTGAGTTGTTAAATTTGGGTTCATCTCTAGATATCGCTTAACAATATTTTTAACTTCTTGAGTTGGCGTGGAAGGAAATAAGTTCATAACGTCAAATGGAATTAATTTAGCATTTAAAGGAATTTTGATATTCTTAAGATGGTTAACTAACTGAATAGAATTTTTAATGCTATTAATCTATTCATCAAATTTTTTTTCTTTCACAAAATAGGTACCTACCTACCTACTTAACGAATTTGTTACTTATTCGAGGAATTAATCCATTGTTGCCCAGCAAGAACCAACGGGGAGGTGAGAGTTTTTTCTTGCCAAAAATAAAATAGGGCCCTCCGGAAAATAGATTAAAATAAAACAAACAGAGATATTTTCCCTAGTGAAAAGTAAACACCGCCAACAAAATAATTTATTTTTTACCTGTGATCCGGTTAGCCAAGGATGTCTCTCATAATTTCTGATATTAAAACCGCGATTCTGTTGTTTGTTACGCTGCACCAAATTGTTTAATTCCTGGGTAGGTCGCAATGTTTTTATTAAAACTTCATCGTCATAGCTTAGTGCACTAAAGTTATGGGATAACAAATATTCCACTAAGTCACCATTGAAATTTTTAAAATTAACTTCAGTAACCGAACAAACTATTTTCGTCCACTAGTGACTACGATTAATGCTTTCCAAAGAATTCACTCGATTTCACCCGAAAGCCAATAGTTGTGATTGGTCGACATTGTGTGAGAATTAATGTACCCTTTCTGAACCTAGCAGTTAGCTTCAATCGGTGTTGCTTTTACCGTTGTTTTCTATTTCAATAAAGTGAATAAGGTATATTCATATGCAGCGTTTCCTTTACTCTCTGGCATGGCATATGGAATAATGAACGCGTCTATACCTTATTAAGCCTCTGCAGCATTGCCACTGTTGATATGAAATCTTGAAATGAATGAAATGCAGTAAGCAGTAAATACCTTCTATCGTAATTAATTAATTATATTATATTATGTAGGTTGAAAGGAAGGTAGGTGCATAAAATAATATGATTTTGATTAATATGAATATGCTGAATGCTGACTATTCAATATAATATAGTAGCACGAAATATTATTGAGGAGCCGCCTTCGAATAGCCGCCTCTGATATCAATCTCTGTATGAATGTATGAAAGGCACTCAATTTTATTGTATTCAAATTACCACTATTTTATGTGAATATATGAGTCAAGTAGATAGAGCATTTGAGTAAAATCAACTAAGTGCTTTATTTTAGTTGATTTAGAGTTTTGAAACAAACCAGTTTCAATTTCATTTTCAGCCTCTTTTTTGTTAAGTTAAATTCATTGGTAAAAAATAAAAGTTCAAAGTACGCACCAAGTATACATTTTATCTGATGTTCAGTGAGAAAACTTTTGCGCTTAAACTAATTCCAAAAATTTTTTCAATCGAAAAAGTGTCTGATAATAAATCATCCATGTTATGAATCAATTCAATTGAATATCTACCAAACAAAATATTATTTTCAAAGTGTGGCTTATAGTTTTTGTATTCAGAGAGACGAATAGGTAGAAAAGATAGAAATGAATGTCAATATTTTACAATTCCTTATATTAGTTTATTATTACATAATTAAATAAGGAATCAAAGGAAAATATATGAACAACGAAATAGAATAGAGTATAATTTTACACCCATATACTATTCAATGTACTTACTTATACAGACACAATAATTGAGACACAATATCCTTTTAAAAAAATCAAATGAAGTATATTAGTCTTTAACTTTAAGAGTTTGAAAAAATTATGTTTTCATCTTTCACTATGGAACCTATCCTGATAAATAATCAGGCAGTTGGCGATGTTAATCAGACTTTTTTGTTTAATCTCCAATATTCCAAAAAAGGTATTCTCCTTAGTGATATTAATGTCGATTATCGTTTTCATGGATTTTTATTCAACTGCAACTTTTCAGAGGTTCCTTTTGTTTACTTCTTTTTGAAATATTATCCTATGAAGATTAAACTGAATCTTACTGATAGATGAGTAAATTTATTCGCCAAGCTTTTCTTGAATTTCCAGGAACGTTTTTCCTTTAGTTTCAATCGCGAAATATTTTATGAACATAGTGGCGATACAACAAGATACCGCAAATATCCAGAACAGGTAACCTAACCCTAAGGTCTCTTCCAAAGTATTGAACAGCAACGTTAAGGTGAAACTGGTACCCCAGTGCCAAACAGACAAGCACGAAATCGCAATTCCTTTCACTTTATCCGGAAACAATTCCCCCAAAAGTGTCATGAGCACAGGACCAATACCAACATTGTAAAGAATCACGTAAAGTACTAAACAGATGAGTGGAAGGAAAGAGACACTACTGACATCGAATGCCCTATCTTTTAAGAAAAAATATATTCCAAAAGGAATTAAAACTAAACCAACTCCTGAGAATGAAATCATAAGAAGTAATTTTCTTGGATATTTATCCGCAACTGATGATAAAATGATAGTAGCGATCAGCTGTGCGATTGCTACAATAAGTGGGCCTAATTCTGCAGCTATACCCATATTGGCAGTTTCGAATATTCTTTGATTATAGGAAGACACAATGCCAGTTCCTGTAAGCTGCATAAATGTGTAGCCACCTACAGCAATCAGAAATCCTTTTCTCAGTGCTTTGCTTTTCAGAATATCTATCATAGAGCCATTTGATTCCTTATCTCTTTCTTCCTTAATGCCTTTTAAAATTTGTGATACATCATTTCTTCCTCTTAATTTCTTCAATACTTCCTCAGCTTCAGCAACATTTCTGCGTATGAGATAATGTGGACTTTCAGGTGCCAAAAAGAAAAATAAGGGGATGAAAGTAGCAGGAATTAATGCAAGGATTATATGGAACCAAAAAAAAGAAATGTAAGGACCAACAGAATAAGGTATTAACAATCCAATATTCATGAAAATTGCTATTGAAGTTCCTAATATACCCCTATTATTAACATCAGCCAACTCGCAACTGTACATTGGGAGGACTGAAAATATTCCACCCAAACTAAAACCAGTGAGGAAACGGCAGACAAAAATATCCAGATAGATTTGGCCCATGCCATCGCCAGGTAAGCAACAAGACACGGAAGTGCTTCAAGGATAAGAAGAGTTTTTCTTCCCAAATAAGTTGTAAGACCTCCAAATACGACAGATCCAAAGCATGCAGCCAGGGTGTTCATTGAGGCCAACCAACTATTTTCGCTTGACGTTATTATTCTTCCTAAGGGATTGTCATCTGTTTGATTGAACTTGGACAGCATTGGAGACGACCATGATACAGATGTCGTTGCAATTAAAATGCTTATCTGCGCTGGAAGGAAAATTAAACATGTCACTGTGAATTAAATATATGTATATACACATTTTTTTTTTGAAATAATTGTTTGTTTTCTCATGCTTTTCTAATATTTGAGAGAACCTCCGGTATATGTGTGTGTGGTAACTTAAATTTGAATACTTTGAATTATCTTCTGTTAAACACACACGAAAATTCGTACTTTAATAAATATTTTTAGTATATGTTATAATAAGACAAAACTAATAACTTCATCAAATGACAATATGAAAATAACAATTATAGAAAACTTTTAGGTTGAGGTGTACTGTTATATCGATGTATCTAGATAGGTTTCAGGCTGTCTGCCTATTCTCAACAGTATTAAAATGAAAATAATGAGAATCTACTCGAATATAACAGCTTTCAATACAGGATATAAATTTACATTAAATTAGAATCCAATTCTTTCTGTTTTGTTATTATAATACTCTGGAGAATGAGATGAAAACCGAACAGTAAATTAAGAGAATGCTTTTCATTGATGTGCAACTATTAGGCCGGACTAATTTTGTGAATGCAATGAAAATCTAAAACATGAATTTGGGAGAAGCACTCTTGATTTATTATAATCAGAATATGATTATTTAGTGTGGTCTTCAGTTGGTGCATATGCTGAAAAGAATATGAGAGAGAGGACACAGCTCTCAAAGGTTTGTTATGCTAACCTTAGTCTTGAACAGCATTTCCATACTTTTATCTACAAATATTTCGACATATTAAATTGATTAAATATTACATTTATGGAATGACACCCAGGGCCGGCATAAGGGGTGTGCGAAGTATGCAGCCGCACATTCAAGCCTTGTGGAGGGGCATTAAATTGACCAATTTTTGTAAAAAAAATTATAAATTTGGAAAATTTTTAGAAACTGATTTAAATATTGGGCAGAAATATTTAAACTATACTCGCCGGCATATCATTGGAAGCTTGGACACTAAACAGCTGTACACTCCCCTCTACGCCCCTCGCCCAGTGTCGTTGCCAGTTTGTGGATTGAAAAATTAATTCACACAACTAAAAATCCCAAGCTTCCAATGATTTGCCGCCGACTATAGGAGGAATTGTGTCTTAAAACTATTACAGTTAAAATTCAATGTAGGTAAAACCGAAGATCTACCCGGCTACCCCAATGAGTTCTGAAATACAGTAAGTCTGATGCCCTTAACCAAGGTCCAAGGTCAGTAGAACAGTCGTCTCGTGGCGGGACGCGGAAAGTGTTGTGACTTATTTTCCTGCCTTCCTCCCCCGTCTTTGATTTTCTAGCCAATTGGCGTCTGAAATTAAGATCGTAGCGCCGGAACGGCTAATATCGGTACTAGAGCATGGGCCATTAACGGATTGTTTACATTGTTTGTAATAGTATTTACGTTCATTTCATTTTGAGTTTTCGAACGTTTAGCTTCGTAATTTGTGTTTTTTTGGACTTCGTATTTTCCAGCGGTTCATTGTGTTTCGATTGAGGACAATATTATCTCTGCTCAACAGTAGATAACCTACCTACATCAAGTTGAAATTTACAGTTTTTATCATTGAACATGAAAACCAATAATAAAATAAAGGAGAGGACGAATAAATTAATTGGTTAGAGGAACTATGTATACATCATGAAAAGGCAGTATGATAGAACACCTATTTATTTAAAGTAAAAAAACTTTCAAAAGTTTCAAGAAAACATCTCGGACATGTCTACTTTCATTAGCAACTGAAGAGGTTTTGAGTATAATGGGCAAAACTAAGTACTTACCAGCAAAACTGAAAGAAACAACATGAAATAAAAGAAGAATTAACATGAATACTCTGCTTGAATGATTTGAACGTAATGAGTTATTATATTTTTTGAATTTTCCTGACGTATAACAGCTCCCCTAAAAATACGGTGGACTTCTGAGAGTCTGGTTTTTTTTATAGAATCTCTGTTTTTCCTGGTTATATAATTGAATATTTTTGTTTTTACCTAGCTATAGAGTCAAGTTTTATTTCATATTCTTAATGTTATGATAAACTGTTATTTTGGTTGTGCAAATAAACATGGATGATGGCCTATGTTCAGATTCCGATAAAAGTGGAAGATTTTTCGGTTAGCTGAAAATTGCACATTATCAGTTGGTATAATTCAATATGGAAAAATCCACAAAATTACTGCTGGGAAAATAATTATTCTCAGCAAACTGTAAAGAACAACTCTCTTATGTTCACAAGAACAATGAAGAGTTAAGCTTTCATTAGTTTATTTGACATAATTTTATTGTGGTTATAGTACAAGGAAGAGTACTGAACATATCAAGTCAATCAATAATGAATCATATTTTCATACATAAATTTAATGTTCTACAAGGCGCAAAAAAGCACAAAAACTGTGTTTTTGGACCTTAAATTTCAAAAAATTCCATAATTCCATAAATTTCAAACTCTAACTCAATCAACAGTAGCTGTGGAGTTCCGCAAATCATCATGAACCAAGAAAAATATTAAATCACTAAAATAAGATGGTGGCTGTAGAGGAAAATCGTTAAGCTTATACGGAGCAACTCCTCAGCATCAATTCAATCCACGTAAGAAATTTTAACCTCCTAACTCAATCTGGATGAGCTGTGGATGTGCGCAAATTTTTAAACACCAAGAAGAAATAAGAAATCTCCTCATAAAAATATCGGCGATTAGAAAAGAGTTTATATCGCCAAAAACCACTTCCTTAGCATAAATTCAATCTACGTAAACATTATCAAGTCTAAAACTTAATTTGAAGAGAGTTTGCGCATGCAAAAACCCTCCAAAATCTGCAGCATAATGCACCTTCAAAAAAGCGCTAGTAGACAGCGTTTTGAACATGTTGAAGATAATTAGTTTTCACATCTTTTACCACCAGTTTTCAAAAATTTTCGCTCATTCATCTCCGAATCTTGCCCAAAGTTCATATTCCAAAATTTTTACATTACTCAAATTTTGATTATTTTTATCCACATCGAGAAACACCCCAGTTCTTTTGATCTAATGGGGCCTCTATATATATATATATATATATATATATATATATATATATATATATATATATATATATATATATATATATATATAAATATATATATATATATAAAAAATAAATATATAAATATAAATAAATATATATATATATATATATATATATATAATATATATATATATATAAATATATATATATATATATATATATATATATATATATATATATATATATATATATATATATATATATATATATATATACAGTGCTTTCATGATGAAAGAAAAAAATTCATTAAAAAATTAGGTTTCTATTTCATGTTAAAATCCTCGGACAGGTCGATTAGTATTTTTATTTGGGCATTTTTCGCAATAAAAATTTTGTATACAGGGTGTCTCATTCAAGAGCTATGGCTTTGTCATTAGTTTTTTTAAAGGTAATACCCTGTATATTATTTCACTTTACAATTCTACGATAAATTCTTATCACTTTTTGTGAACATACCATATGCCTCAACTCGATGGATTGCCAGAAACGGAGATAGTGGGTAATGAGAGGTACGATATGAAAACACACAAATGTAATTACTAATTTAATTTTTACATATGTTCAATCTGTTGTCCGTTTACTTCGAGACATTTTTGAAGTCGATTCAATGTTTCCCGTTGCACATTTTCAATTACTAGACTAGACTGATAAGTCTTATTTCCTGCCTGATTCTCTCTTTTAGATCATCAATATTATTTGGTCTATTCAAATAAACTTTAGACTTCAAATAACCCCATAAGAAAAAATCCAATGGGGTTATGTCCGGTGATCTTGGCGGCCACTCAATCGGACCTCTCCGTCCTATCCATCTGTTGGGAAAAGTTGCATCAAGAAATTGTCGACAGCAGAGTGAATAGTGAGGAGGTGCCCCATCTTGTTGAAACCAATAACGTTATTAGGTATGTCAGGTTCTTGTGGGTTAGGGAAACAAAACAGCTAAAGCCGGAATGAGTTCGAACTGGAGAAAGTTCAAGTAGTCCTCTCCGTTTAGTGTTCCTTCAAAAAAAATAGGGACCAACTATACGATTTCGAACAATCGCTGCCCATGTATTAATTTTTTGAGGCCGCTGTGTGTGGCATTCTGCATCCAATGAGGATTCTCGGTCGCCCAATACCTACAGTTTTGTCTGTTGACGTGGCCATTTAAAGTAAAGGTGGCTTCATCAGAAAAAATTATGTTTGTAATGAAATTTAGATGTTGATTATGAATTTCAAGAATCTGCTCACAAAACTGTACTCTGCGGTCAAAATCGTCTTCTAATAATTCATGTACCAGCTTAATTTTATAGGGATGATACTTATTTACCTTAAGTATTTTATGCACGGACCCTACTGATAAATTGAAATTATTGGAAATTGTAGTAATGGATGTATGAGGGTTATCTTGGGTTTCTAGTAGAACGTTCAGCACTGTTTCTTCAGATACTCTCGGTGGTCTTCCTTTAGGTAAATCTCTAACGTGGCCGTATCTCCTGAATTTTGATTCAATTTTGCTGACTGTCGATCTAGTAATTGGCGGACGATCAGGATGATTTTCTTTGAATAGATTGCAGACTTCTTCTTGTGAACGCACCCTATCTCCAAAACCAATCATCATAAGTACTTCAATACGTTCTCTCTCAAGTAATTGCATTTTCTTAAACAATGAAGTAGTGTAGTGCCTGGAGCGTTAAAAACGTGAAAACTGCGGACTATACAGCACCAGTGAATGAATTCAGATGGTACATGTGAAATTTCATTCTTCAGATTTAATGACAATGTTTACCTAAATTTTTTTTTGTACTTTTAATCCACATTTTAAATCTCCAGGTGCTCCACTATCTCCGTTATAATCTGGGAATCCATCAAGTTGAGGCATATGGTATGTTCACAAAAAGTGATAAGAATTTATCGTAGAATTGTAAAGTGAAATAATATACAGGGTATTACCTTTAAAAAAACTAATGACAAAGCCATAGCTCTTGAATGAGACACCCTGTATACAAAATTTTTATTGCGAAAATTGCCCAAATAAAAATACTAATCGACCTGTCCGAGGATTTTAACATGAAATAGAAACCTAATTTTTTAATGAATTTGTTCCTTTCATCATGAAAGCACTGTATATATGTATATACAGGGTGTCCGGAAATGATGAGCAAAAAATTCAGGGGAGAATTCTAGACCGAAAATAAATGGTACCTTTTCATATAAAATTTTTTCGAAAATTGATTATTAACGTAGTTACAGGGTGTTAAAGTTAGATTTTATTTACAGTTTTATTGCTCTAAGTTTTGCCACGCTCATAACATTTCGACGAAATCTCGTATTTGGGACTTTATCGGGACGAGAAAAACAAATTTGCCCACCGTATTCTCGCTTTTTGTAGAGGGCGCCACATACGAGCCTATACTTTCATTTAAATGGTCACAACTTTTTTGTGTTACACTGTATAAGACTTTTGACTGAATATTTTTATTCTCCTAACCTTTTGACATGAAAAAGGTATTCTACTTTTGTTTCGATAAATCTTACCGTTTTCGAGAAAAACGCTAAAATAACATTGCTTGCATGTGATGAATACGAAATCATTTTAATTCATTTTCAACCTTAAACATAGCATCGTTTGGAAACGTGCGCTATGGTTGCCGTAGAAACAAGTTTGGGGAGAATTAGTTTTGACAGTTAGTAATTTTTTGAAAATTTGTTATTACGCTGATGGTGGTCAGTGATAAATAGGTACTAAAAAAAATAGCGTACTCAACAAAGAAAGAATGGTTTATTAATAAAATCGTAAGGTTAACGAACGAAAAATTAAACATTCAAATCAAATGTTCAAAGTGACGTCCTTCTTCTTCAATGCATAAATTAATTCTTCTTAAAAAATTCCGATGAACTCTATGGAATATTCCTTCCTTCTGCCTTATTACTTCATAATTGGCAAAAATTGTTTCTCTCAGCTCTTCGACGCTATTCACAGGTGTCCTGTATACACACGTTGACGGAAAACTTATTTTGGTAACCACGCTCTATTGATAAGTGAGGATTTTCATGAGACCAAAAATGCTCATTATGAAGGTTTATCAAGCCATCATGCCCAAATCCAGCTTCGTCGGTGAAAAGGATATTACGAACAAAATTTTGGTCTCCATTATGGAGTACTCTAATGGTATTGCATAAATTCACACGAGCAGCAGGATCCTCGGCAGATAGCGATTGCACCTTTTGGTAGTGGTACGGATAAAGGTTTTGTTCGCGTATTGCTTCATGTACGGAGCTCTTGGGAATGCCCTCTTGGAAACTAATTTTTCACTTGTATTGGGATTATTCTGTATCGAATTCAAAATACGAACTTCTGCTTCTGCTGTTCTAGTATTCCGTTGTCGGCCTACATCAAAAATTCTAGTTTTGAACGATCCAAATTCTCCCAGTCTTCGATGGATAGTACTGAACATTCGCGATTGGGGTAGGTGTCTATTTGGAAATGCTTCACGATACAAACGTCGTGCTGCAAGAGCATCACCAGCAGCTAAACCGTAATAATAATGCATGTCCCACAACTCCGCGTTAGAGTAATTGTTATTCATTATTATTTTTTTATGACAACAATTAGTACAAAAGAACTTGAACAAAATTACTAACTGTCAAAACTAATTCTCCCCAAACTTGTTTCTACGGCAACCATAGCGCACGTTTCCAAACGATGCTATGTTTAAGGTTGAAAATGAATTAAAATGATTTCGTATTCATCACATGCAAGCAATGTTATTTTAGCGTTTTTCTCGAAAACGGTAAGATTTATCGAAACAAAAGTAGAATACCTTTTTCATGTCAAAAGGTTAGGAGAATAAAAATATTCAGTCAAAAGTCTTATACAGTGTAACACAAAAAAGTTGTGACCATTTAAATGAAAGTATAGGCTCGTATGTGGCGCCCTCTACAAAATGCGAGAATACGGTGGGCAAATTTGTTTTCCTCGTCCCGATAAAGCCCCAAATACGAGATTTCGTCGAAATATTATGAGCGTGGCAAAACTTAGAGCAATAAAACTGTAAATAAAATCTAACTTTAACACCCTGTAACTACGTTAATAATCAATTTTCGAAAAAATTTTATATGAAGAGGTACCATTTATTTTCGGTCTAGAATTCTCCCCTCAATTTTTTGCTCATCATTTCCGGACATCCTGTATATATATATATACGGCTGTGGCCGTAATAAAATTGATTACGTGCTATTTAGTCCAATATCAACAGTAATTAATAACTGAAGACGGCCACAGCCATAATGAAAAATGTTTCAAAAAGAAAGATAAATAGTACCCTATTCTTTGATTTTTCAAAATCAAAATAATTTGAACCTATTTCGAATATTACGTGGGTAAAGGTTTCTGCGGTTTCCCTTACCATCTAATAATAACAGATTAGAATGTTAATATTGGTCTGAATAGCACGTAATAAATAACAGAGAACGGCCACAGCCGAAAAATGTTTTTGATGAAACATAGTCTTTTTTAACTATTCAAATTTTTTCAAATCAATAAATGTCAAAGAAATTTCAATATTTCAAAAGTTTTGAAAAAACGAAACGTTAACTTTTTAATAAAATCGAGTTTTTTGAAAATCACCAAGCCTGTTATAGCTAATAATTATCAAAAAGTTATATATATATATATATATATATATATATATATATATATATATATATATATATATATATATATATATATATATATATATATATATGCTATATATATATATTATATATATATATATATATATTATATATATATATATATATATATATATATATATAGTGTGAACCATTTTCAATGGAAACACCCCGTTAAAATTTGAAGTTGTAAACCGATTTCAATCACTTTTTTTTGAAATGTCAAGTATCAAAAGGTCTACCTTGGGACAAAATTTGAAATGTTTATTCTAATTTTCAGGGCATACTACGATATTTTTTCTTAGTCGAAATTCGGAATTTCTTATTAGCGATTTTGTTATTGAAAAAATTACCACGCCACTGGATTCAGCGTCTCCTAAATAAGTATGACCAATATTTCATAAAAAAAATATTCATTCATAACAAAGTACAATCACAAAAAAAACACACAATATACACAGATAGCTATGGAAATATATTTTTTTATGATTTAAACAATAAAGTGCCACCAGATAAAAAAAATTAAATATTTTCACTGAAAATAATGGAATTACACTCAAGTTTTCACGCAAATCAACTAAAACTAAGTGCTAATAGATATTTCAATTTAAATCTTAGTAGCCGTGGAAATGATTTTACGGTTTGACACTTGTGCAAGATTCAACAATATTCACCTTATAGTTCTTCAAATTATTTTGTGTCATGGCTGCAAGACTGAGCTCAAGAGAGAAAATTGAAATTATACGCTTTTCGGGGGATGACTTTTGAAGTTCTGGAGAGGTTTGTAGAGTATTTATCTGGTGGCAATTTATTGTTGAAATCTTTAAAAAAATATTTCTATTGCTATTTGTTGATATTGGGTGTTTCTTTTTGTGACTTTCAAGTGTGAGTTTTTGAATTTTGAGTTCTCATAACTTTGTTATGAATGAATATTTTTTATGAAATTTTGATCATACCTATTTAGGGACACGCTGAATCCAGTAGGCGTGATAATTTTTAGCAGGTTTACACTTTGAAAACCTGCTTATTAAAATGGGTGCGATTAGCAAAGTTTGACCTAGGACCAAGATAGTTTTTCGTTTCATAACTTTTTATGATGCTTGGCACCAAAAACTCAATATATATATATATATATATATATATATATATATATATATATATATATATATATAATATATATATATATATATATATATATATATATATATATATATATATATATATATATATATATATATATTATATATTATATATATATATATATATATATATATATATATATATATGTATGTGCTCATGTATTTTAGCGTTGTTTACTCGATAACGGGCGCAATTATGAAGCAATAGGGTTGAACGTTTGTAAATAGGTAGTTTCGTATGATATCTTGGATGGGATTGTTCTTGGTTCGAATTGGTTTGGGAGTTGACCCCCATGGGAGGAAAATAAATCTTGTTTACACGATAACGGGTGCAATTTTGAAGCAATATAGTTGAAAATTTGTAAATAGGTAGTTTCGTATGATATCTTGGATGGGATTGTTCTTGGTTCGAATTGGTTTGGGAGTTGACCCCCATGGGAGGAAAATAAATCTTGTTTACACGATAACGGGCGCAATTATGAAGCAATAGGGTTGAACGTTTGTAAATAGGTAGTTTCGTATGATATCTTGGATGGGATTGTTCTTGGTTCGAATTGGTTTGGGAGTTGACCCCCATGGAAGGAAAATAAATCTTGTTTACACGATAACGGGTGCAATTTTGAAGCAATATAGTTGAAAGTTTGTAAATAGGTAGTTTCGTATGATATCTTGGATGGGATTGTTCTTGGTTCGAATTGGTTTGGGAGTTGACCCCCATGGGAGGAAAATAAATCTTGTTTACATGATAACGGGTGCAATTTTGAAGCAATATAGTTGAAAGTTTGTAAATAGGTAGTTTCGTATGATATCTTGGATGGGATTGTTCTTGGTTCGAATTGGTTTGGGAGTTGACCCCCATGGGAGGAAAATAAATCTTGTTTACACGATAACGGGTGCAATTTTGAAGCAATATAGTTGAAAGTTTGTAAATAGGTAGTTTCGTATGATATCTTGGATGGGATTGTTCTTGGTTCGAATTGGTTTGGGAGTTGACCCCCATGGGAGGAAAATAAATCTTGTTTACACGATAACGGGTGCAATTTTGAAGCAATATAGTTGAAAGTTTGTAAATAGGTAGTTTCGTATGATATCTTGGATGGAATTGTTCTTGGTTTGAATTGGTTTGGGAGTTGACCCCCATGGGAGGAAAATAAATCTTGTTTACACGATAACGGGTGCAATTTTGAAGCAATATAGTTGAAAGTTTGTAAATAGGTAGTTTCGTATGATATCTTGGATGGGATTGTTCTTGGTTCGAATTGGTTTGGGAGTTGACCCCCATGGGAGGAAAATAAATCTTGTTTACACGATGACGGGTGCAATTTTGAAGCAATATAGTTGAAAGTTTGGAAATAGGTAGTTTCGTATGATATCTTGGATGGGATTGTTTTTGGTTTGAATTGGTTTGGGAGTTGACCCCCCTGGGGGGAAAATAGATCTTGTTTATACGATAACTGGCCCAATTTTGGAGCAATAGGGTTGAAAGTTTGTAAATAGGTAATTTCGTATGACATCTTGGATTCTGGTTTTGGTTTAGGTTTTGGTTCGAATTGGTTAGGGATTGACCCCCTGGGGGAAGAAATACATCTTGTTTACATGAAAAAGGGCGTAATTTTGGAGCAATAGGATTGAAAGTTTGTGAGTAGTTAGTTTCATATGATATATTGAATGGAATAGGTCTTAATGCGAATTGCTTGGGGGGTTCACCCTCAGGGAAATAAGTATTGTTTACACGATAGAAGGCAATTTTGGTACTATTAGGGTTGAAACTTTGTAGGTAGGTAGTTTCGTACGATATCTTGGATGCTATTTATTTCTATGTGAATTGATTGGAGGGTTGACCCCCCGGAGGAGGAAATAAATCTTGTTTACAAGATAAAGGGCGCAATTTCATAGAAATAAAGTTGAAAGTTTGTAAGTACGTAGTTTCGTATGATAATTCGGATGTGATTGGTTTTGGTACGAATTGGTTGGGGGGTTGATCCCCCAGCGAGGAAATAAATATTGTTTACACATTAGAGGGCGCATTTTTTTTGAATTTGGAAAAAAAATCATCAATTTAATGAATTTATTTTTTAAACTGGATACGTTATGAAAACCTGCTCTTTCAATGTAGCTCGCTGCAATAGAGTTTTTTCAAATAATTTTCCCGAATTTTGAATGAGAAAAAAATATCGTAGTATGCCCTGAATACTGCAATTTTATTCACAACTTCAAATTTCACAGGGGTATTTCCATTAAAAATGGGTCACCCTATATATATATATATATATATATTTATATATATATATATATATCTATATATATATATATATATATATATATATATATACCGGGTGTAAATGAGTGATGGGCCACCCCTATAACTTTTTAATGGATTCTTCGATTTTATTGAATTTTGGGTGGTTTATCTCAGATATAATTTTGAGTTTTTTCACATACAAAATCAATATGGCTGACTTCCGGTTTCAAAGAAAACGATATAAAAATTCAAATGGAACACCCTGTATATTTTTACATATTTTAATTGTGCGGCTTCAAATACATGCATTCCATATGTCAAAATTTTTCTTCATATTTCGTTAACAGGGTCGGTATCAGGAGCAAAGGGAACTAATAAGAATAAGATTTTTAATAATTACTTCGTTATTTAGGAATTGAGAAAACTGATGTGTGAATCATTTTGAAGGAATTTGAAGGAGCTTTTTGATATACAGGATGGCTCAGGTATGTTTCTATTTAAAAAATTGAGTTTTGGTTCGAAGAAGAATTTAATCGTTAACAAACTTCACGAAAATGAATTTTTTGGGAAATTATTATTTTGGGCGATATTTTAAATCAATTATCTATGATTTAGACGACGTCGCAGCCATCTACGATAAAAAAAACAAAATGAAAAACAAAAGTGAAACGGCGCTAGAATTGCCATTTGACAGATGAAATCTATGTATTTGAATCCTTAGAATTGAAATATGTAAAAATATATAGAGTGTTCCATTTGAATTTTTAATTTTTATATCGTTTTCTGTGAAACCGGAAGTCAGCCATACTGATTTTGTATGTGAAAAAATTCAAAATTATGTCTGAGATAAACCACCCAAATTTCAATGAAATCGAAGAATCTATTAAAAAGTTATAGGGGTGGCCCATCTCTCATTTACACCCGGTATATATATATATATATATATATATATATATATATATATATATATATATATATATATATATATATATATATATATATATATATATATATATATATATATATATATATATATATATATATATATATATATATATAAATATATATATATATATATATATAAATATATATATATATATATATATATATATATATATATATATATATATATATATATATATGTATTAATATAGCAAAACTAACATAACAGTAAGCATTTTATATCTCGTTCAAATTTGTTAGTTGACTCGAAATAATTTCAGAATGAATAAACACAAAGAAAAAATCAGCTATTCATACGTAGACATAGACATCAAAGAATAGAACAACGATTGCTTCTTACCTATGAACACACAGCGATACACATAATATTTACCCATTTTGAAAGTTGATGCGCACTGAAAGATTCAAAAGGTTTATATACTTCCAAAGTTCCTATAAGATTATTTTATTATCTAAATATAATCTGTATTTCAAATAGTTTAGTTTATATTAGGTATATATCATGAATTTACAATTTTTCTATCAACAAAACCGACGTGAACGTTGATTTATTTATTTGATTATCGAATTTGTATTGTATTCAAATAATTGTATGAAGGGCATGAGCTGATAACTACATATAATTGTATTACTGTAAGTGTGTAAGTACTTATTTTTTTTCAGTTTTGATTATTTTGGAACCTTCCTGCTTCAGAGACTACCACTTTACCTGTGATCCACAAGGCCTGTGTAATTTATTTTTATTTGGCTTTCATGTGACTTTGGCCAATGGGTGTCTTTTTTTAAAAACTGTCCGATAATGAAAAACAAGCTTAATTTTTCGAAGAAAACTATTATTATTATTATTATTTAAATAATATTTGTTTACACTCAAAATGTAATAGTTGTCTTCCTTATTAATGGCTCCCCAGATTCTGATTTAAAAGTACCCAAGATGGCAGAAAAAGTATTCAATAAATCGATAATCAGATCCGATGTAACAGTCGAATAATTATTCGTGGGTTTGATAAAACAGAAAGGAGTGGCAAAAAATGAGTAAGGCAAATTTCACAAAGAGCGCTAAACAAAAATTCAGGAAGTGTTTAGCCAAGTACAACAACACAGTTTAAGACCACCTGCTTTATTCACTTCTACTGGCACCATTTGATTTACATACGACATACGTATGTCCCCAAACGACAAGTCTGTATCAAAAATAACAACATATCGAACTGATAAGGTAGCTGGTACCATGAACCAGAAGTACAAGAGAAGACTTCCAACATCTCAAAATAATTGAAAATTCGAATGGAGCGATGTATATAAAGGAGAAGGATGCATATTGAGAAAGATAATGATATATGAATGTATACAATAAATCAAATAATTTTTTCAACATTATTTCATTTATTTGACAGCCACACTTCGTATACTATGCAATTAGATATCAAATGTATATCAAATAAAATATATTATTATTTTCATATTTAAGTTTAAGCCAAAATCAGTGAAATTGATAGACTGAATTTTCACTAATTCATGAGAAAGTCGAGATTTTTTATTTTTTCCAGGTATATGAGTTTCAAATATTTATTCTATTGCAGGAGGAATGTTTCCTGCATTTGGAAGCTCCAGTTTTTCGTGTTGCTGGATTTGTCACGTCATTTCCACATATTTTCGAGCAGTTTTATCTGCCCACTAAGTGGAGATGTCCAGATGCTGTAGATAAAATACTGAATTATTAATTGTTTTGAAATGATTAGACTTTCCGTGATAGATACTCATCTGATTTTTATAGGAAAAAAACTTAAATTTGATGATAATGAATAAAGAAAGGAAAGTAAACTTTCTAGATATTGTGACCAATATAAAGTGCATCACAATAAATATATTTTAGAATAAAGTATAAACTTTAAAATAAAAAACACTTGGCTTATGTTTCACAATATAACAAATATTTAGATACTGTTTTCAGCAATAACGAAAAGTCGACATGTTTCGAGTTATGAACTCATTATCAAGACTGACTACAGGAGAGTATTACATCGTATCTTATAAAACAGACGAAAGCAAAGGTGATACCTGAAAATCAATTTGTTCGTTTACAAGGAGTAATTGACTATTACTGGCGGAACTTATTTCGAGAATTTCAAGAAGGTCAAGGCCCTTTCCTTTGTTACCTGAATGTAACAATTTGGTTTTGTTGAAATCCAGGAAGTAATTGAATTTTATAAAATGCTCAGAGAAGCCAGTGGTATTTTTGTTTTGTAAAAATACCTCTTAATTTCTTCAATACTTCCTCAGCTTCACCAACATTTTTGCGTATGAGATAATGTGGACTTTCAGGTGCCAAAAAGAAAAATAAGGGGATGAAAGTAGCAGAAATTAATGCAAGGATTATATGAAACCAACAAAAAGAAATGTAAGGACCAACAGAATAAGGTATTAACAATCCAATATTCATGAAAATTGCTATTGAAGTTCCTAATATACCCCTATTATTAACATCAGCCAAGTCGCAACTGTACATTGGGAGGACTGAAAATATTCCACCTAAACTAAAACCAGTGAGGAAACGGCAAAAAAATTCAGATGGACTTAGCCCATGCCATCGCCAAGTAAGCAACAAGATACGGAAGTACTTCAAGGATTAGAAGAGATTTTCTTCCCAAATAAGTTGTAAGTGCTCCAAATACGATAGATAAAGCACGCGGCCATAGTGTTCATTGAGGCCAACCAACTATTTTTGCTTGATGTTAATATCCTTCCTAAGGGATTGTCATCTGTTTGATTGAACTTGGACAGCATTGGAGACGACGATGATACAGATGTCATTGCAATTAAAATGGTTATGTGTTGGAAGGAAAATTAAACATGTCACTGTGAATTAAACATATGTATAAGTATACACATTTTTTTTATTTGAGAAGAACCTCCAGCATAAGTGTGATGGTGTTCGGTAACTTATTTTTGAATATTTCGAATTATCTGTTACACCTGACGAAAATTCGTCAGGTGAAATATTGAATAACTGTTTTTCTATATTTTATAATAGCAAATATAAAACTAATAACTTAATCAAATGACAATATAGATAACATTAAACGATTTCACTTTGAAAAATGAAAAAAAAAACTTTTCACTATGGATTATATGGATATATCTAGATAGGTTTCAGGCTGTTTGCCTATTCTCAACAATATTATAATGGAAATTAGATTCTACTTAAATATAACGACGTTCAATACAAGCGATAAGTTCACATTGAATTGAAATTCAATTCTTTCTATTTTGATATTATAATACTCTATAAAATGAGATGAAAACGGAACATTATATTTAAAAAATGTTTTTTATTCATGTGTAACAAATTAGGTATTGAATGTGGCACTTCGTTGGACTAATTTCATGAATGCAACGGAAATTTATAATATGAAGTTGGGGGAAGCACTCGCTATTTAGTTTATTCAATTTACTTAAATAAGATTATTCAGTTTGGTCTCTAGTTTGTGCGTGTGCTGAGGAGAAAATGTGAAAGAAAAAGAAGACATAGCTGTCAAAGTTTTGTTCTGCTAACCTTAGTTATGAAGAGCATTGCATGGGGGCCGGATTACATCGCCACACGACAGTACAGCAGCAAGGTCGGTGTTGCCACGTTGTGATATGAATATAAATACTGTACCGAATATAATGCATATGAATTGAATTCCCTTTTTTGTTTATGTTTATATAATTTCCAGAATTCACCAAACATTGACTTATATTTTCCACAAACCATAAAAGTAATTATCATTTGTTTCCATCCATTTTATCAGTTCTACTAATATCTAAATTGTGTAAACATAATTTTTTCCTCCTGACTAATCTATAAGTTGTTTTCCTTTTCATAAACATCATAACCATAACCTAAAGAATGTAAATATTTGAAGATTTTACTAGTACAGGAAAGTTACGGAAGTCCGGCAGCACTGCATGCGCATTTCATTTTGTGAGTATGAAGGCGCATAAATCCTTCTTTGCTGCTGTACTGTCGCGCTGCGATCTAAGACCGTACTCCATTTGCATGCAAGCTTTCTAAATATACTGTTAAATATTAAATCAATTAAATATTGAATTTGTAGAATCACATAAATAGTATAACAGACTCGTGATATTTCCACGAAAAGTTTGTTAGTTATTCTGAATGTTGGCGACTTGATCAAAAATGTCCTAACATAAACTTAATCTACCTAACAAATTTCAAAACTCAATCAACAGAAGCTGTGTAGATGAGCAAACCATAACGAACCACGAAAAAACGTTTAATCCCTAAATTTAAATAGTTGCAGTTGAGAAAAATCGTTAAAACTCAACCCAACTCAATCCACATAAAAAATTTCAACCTCCTAGCTCAATCTGGATTAGCTGTGGCAGTGCGCAAATCTTCAAACAACACGAAAAAATAAAAAATCTCCATATGAATATAACAGCTATTAGAGAAAAAGTTTTCACTATCAAAAAGTATTTTCTCAGCATAAATTCAATCTACGTATAAATCTCTCAAACTCAATTTGGAGAGGCTTCGCGCTTGTAAAATTCCCCCAAAAACTGCAGCACAATGCACCATCAAAAAAGCACTAGAAGGCTGACTTTCGAAAATATTGAAGATAATTAGTTTCAACATCTTTTGCAATCAGATTCAAAAAACTTCTCTCAAACATCTCCCTATTTGATCAAAGTTAGAATAGTCCAAAACTTTTACATTACTCAAATACTGATTGTCTTTTTCACATCAAGAAAAACCCCTATATATATTTATATATGCTTATATATATATATATATATATATATATATATATATATATATATATATATATATATATATATATATAATTGATAAGTATTATGACGACCTATTGATACAAAATAAAGTTTGAATCACGGGAATATTCGGTCTATTGAGTAAAATATATGTTTATAAACTCAATTATTCAAAAAATTCTCAATATTTCAACACTTTTTTGTGTCTTCTTCAGGAGAATCAAGCTAAAATACAACAAAAATAATGATAAAAAACATAAAGTAATGTATATAAAAATTAACCTTACAATTAGAGTTAAAATGATGATCTAATAACTATAATGGACATATTATTGCGTGTAACTTATAATTAGGACCAACATTAATACTATGTGGAATGAGAGGCTCGAAATTAAGAATCGTATGCTCTCTTGAAATTTCAGATACCGGTCTCCAGATGTCAATGTTATTCAAACACAATAAGGTGTGGGGGACAAATCATATTGATTTTATTTTAAAATATTCTTGTAAATTACGCTCAAATTGTCTATATCTGCCCTGGAGTTGATTGTATTTCTGGTGTTATGTATGTGCGCCATTTCCAAGAATAATCTCTTTTTGTAATTCTTTCACGATCTAAAATTTTAACATTTTCATAATCAAAATTATGGTCAAAATTCTGAAAATGACACGCCAATGCACAAGATCTTTTGCCAATACGGCTGTCACTTTTGTGTTGTATAATTCTTTGTTTTAAGTTTTGTTTAGTCTGTCCTATATAACATTTATCACATCGATCACACGGTATCTTATAAACAACATTGCAATTAAATAATAATAAAGTGCGATCTTTGGTCTTTGAAAACAAAGTTCTTATGGATTTTGTATTGTATCTTGCTATTTTATATAAACATATATTTTACTCAATAGACCGAATATTCCCGTGATTCAAACTCTATTCTATATATATATATATATATATATATACATAAATAATTAAAATATTAATTGCCGAATAATTTAAATAAGTTTAATAAAGTTTAATGGGAACTCAGCAAGGGCATCAAAAGTCGAATCTTTTTAGCTATACCAATATATTTCGACAGTACATTGCTGTCTTCCTCAGGGTCTAAAAACAAAATACAAAAACTATGTAACAAAGCACACTTTCAGATTTCAAACCACTTACAGCTATTGATCAGTAAGTAGCTTAGTTTACTTACTGATCAATAGCTGTAAGTGGTTTGAAATCTGAAAGTGTGCTTTGTTACATAGTTTTTGTATTTTGTTTTTAGACCCTGAGGAAGACAGCAATGTACTGTCGAAATATATTGGTATAGCTAAAAAACATTAAGAGTATAAATTATTTAACATAACGACTACAACAAAACTTGGAAAAATATATGTCACGAGAATTAAGAGAACAAAAGTACAGGTTAAAAACTTATGTCTTCTATGGTCTTACACAGCGCATGGACTAGTCATAGAACATAACATTCTCACTCACGACCACTTCTTTTTATTGTCACATTCGAGTATGTTACAATAGATATTACTCAGCTGTCTGATATCTCCTTGTTCATTAATGGCACCCGAACTATATTTACTGATATAACACATCTCCACAAACTTCCTATTCTTTCGTTTCTTTTCTTTATCTAGAATTTGGATGTTATCAAAATCTTTCACCATAGAAACGGAAACAGATAATGAAGTTCCATTTTTGGATACTTTAGTTGAAAGAACAACTGACAATAAAGTAATCACAGATTGGTATATAAAACCAACTAGTTCAGAGAAATATTTAAATTTCCATTCATACCATCCTCTGCATATGAAGACTAATTTTGTTATGGGGATCATTAGTAGAGTCAAACGTATTACTCACACAGAAAAAAAGGCCTGAAACACTGAGAAGATTGTACAACATCCTGTTGACTAATAGTTACCTAAAACAGTTCCTAAATAGATTGTTCAACAATATCCCAATAAGAGATAATACAACTAGCATCAATCCTAATACAGTAGATAGCACAATTGTACCATGGTTGACACTACCTTATATAGAGGGACTTACCAACAAGATTAACAATATTGTAAATGACAATAGAAAGGTAAAAATTGCGTTGGCATCGCTAAATCAAACCGACTCCTTTTCAAAAAACCAAAATACAAGGTTCCATTTGATAAACAATCTTGCTTAATCTATAAAATCAATTGCACAAGCTGTGATATGATATATATATATATATATATATATATATATATATATATATATATATATATATATATATATATATATATATATAGGACAAACAGAACAACAACTCAAAAAAAGAGTTACACAGCATAAGAGTGCTGCAAGATTACACCCGGAGAAATGTGCCTTAGCCAAACACATTAGAATATTGGGACACAGTGTAGATTTTGATAACATCCAACTTCTAGATAAAGAAAAGAAACGAAAGAATAGGAAGTTTGTGGAGATGTGTTATATCAGTAAATATAGTTCGGGTGCCATTAATGAACAAGGAGATATCAGACAACTGAGTAATATCTATTGTAACATACTCGAATGTGACAATAAAAAGAAGTGGTCGTGAGTGAGAATGTTATGTTCTATGATTAGTCCATGCGCTGTGTAAGACCATAGAAGACATAAGTTTTTAACCTGTACTTTTGTTGTCTTAATTCTCGTGACATATATTTTTCCAAGTTTTGTTGTAGTCGTTGCAGCCTTATGTTAAATAATTTATACTCTTAATGTTTTTTATGCTTAGTTTACTTACTGATCAATAGCTGTAAGTGGTTTGAAATCGGAAAGTGTGCTTTGTTACATAGTTTTTGTATTTTGTTTTTAGACCCTGAGGAAGACAGCAATGTACTGTCGAAATATAATGGTATAGCTAAAAAGATTCGACTTTTGATGCCCTTGCTGAGTTCCCATTAAACTTTATTAAATATATATATATATATATATATATATATATATATATATATATATATATATATATATATATATATATTCTATTTGATTATTCTAATTCGTTGGCCTTGCTTCTGTTATATAATTTTATTTATGTTTTTGTGTTCTTGGTTCTGGGCACAATGAAAACTTCCTCAATATTAGTTAATAAGATAACGTTTCGGCTGGATTTTCAGCCTTTCTCAAATCTATATATCGTAGCACCTTAGAGCGTGAATATATCCTCGCCGCATCTAAAGGAAGGGTTTACACAATTACACATAACAATTCATTTTTAAACATATTTTTAACAATAATAATATATTAACATTTTCGACAACATTTGAATTTTTATCACAGATCCTACACTTCGAACAACAAGAGAGGCAGGTACTACGATATATAGATTTGAGAAAGGGTGAAAATCCAGCCGAAACGTTATCTTATGATATGACTTGAAACTTATATTAAGGAAGTTTTCATTGTGCTCAAAAACAAGAACACAAAAACTTATAAACAAAATTATAAATATAATATATATATATATATATATATATATATATATATATATATATATATATATATATATAAACAAAACACAAATTCTAATGATACGTGTCTATCTCTTAGTCAACATTTCATATTTTTTTCAAATCTGCAAATTGACTCGAGTAAAACAATTTCAGAATGTGCATAAATACAGAATATTGATCATGTAATATAGACGTTAAGGAAAAGAACAAGAATGGCTTCTTACCTATAAATACACAGCGATACACATAATATTTACCCATTTCGAAATTTGATGCGAACTGAACTATTCGAAAGATTTATATACGTTCCAAATGCATATAAGATAATTTTATTATCTAATAATTATCCATTTTCTCCAGAAAAGTTCATGTTATATCATATATGAATAATCTTCAATCTCGCTATCAACTAAACAAAGACAAATGTTGATAGATTTATTTGATTATCTAAATTCTATTGTATTTTAATATTTTTATGAATAATTCTCAATTTTGTTAGGAATAAAATAAAGATAAATGATAATAAATTCATTAGGTTCTCTAATTTGTATTGTATTCAAACATTTTCTGAAGGGTTTGAGTTGATAATTATATATAATAATTATATTACTTTAAGTACTATTTCATTTATTTTATAACTTTGTACTCCTGCTTCAAAGACGGTCATTACGGTCTGATCCATAAGGCCTGCTTAATTTAGTGTTATTTGACTTTTGTGTCTTTTGAAAAACTGTTTGGGTCAATGGGTGTCTTTACCTAGCACTGCTTTAGTGACTGACATTCTACCTGTGATCCACAAGGTAGTCCGTTTATGAAAAATAAGGTTAATTTTAGGGGCAGATGTAAATTGCAGCGCTTGGTAATCCTTAATCCGTATACCTGATAAGAGTTGATAATAGAATCTGTAAATTGCAGCGATGGTCAAATTTGAGATTTTAATCCGACTTGTAAATTGCAGCGATTTTATTCTTTTAAGAATTTTACTAAACAGGTGTTACAGCTTATCTATTCCTGGAGTTGTTATAGATTAAGAACCTATCTAATTGGTAGCGCAACTCGGTGCCGCCCCCGTTATGGGGTTGTCCCCCCTTTACCTATATATAAATAAGTAGATTTTATATTTTATCATTAGTTTTTGCTATCTAACATGAGCGAAGTAACAGAAATTGTTAGTGAACGTGGAAACGTGTTGTTACTATTAAGTAACTATAAGTTCTTTAAAAAAGAAACGTTGAAATCTGGAGAAGTCAAGTGGTGTTGTACCACAAGGAAGTGCACCGCCAAGATTTACAGCATTGAAGATGGATCCGAACGGATAATTTCAAGGAAGAATTTGGAACATAATCATCAGAGTGACGAGAAGAAAATTCAAAAGCATATTGTGAGCGTTTCTTGTAAACGTAAAGCGACAGAAGATATTTCTGTAAAGCCAGCAAAAATATGCCGTGGCATTTTAAAAAACATTTCGGATGTTCATCTAGCCGTTTCTGATGTGAATTGTATCAAAAGGAATATTTACAATGCCCGACGCCGAGAATATCCACCGCTACCGAAATCTATTATGGACACCCATTCTGCTTTGGAGTCAAAAATTTGGAACACAAATTGTGGTGAAAACTTTGTGTTATTAAACAACAGCAGTGACAACATTATAATATTTTCGTGTGTAACCAATTTAAATTGATTAACAAGCTATCCACTCAGCCGTAAATAGCATATGGCCGGATATAAAAATAATTGGATGTCGTTTTCACTTAAGCCAATCATGGTGGCGCAAGATTCAAGAACTAGGTTTGGCAAAAGAGTACAAAGATAAAGATTCCGAGATAGGAAAGTTTTTAAAATATACTTTTGGTCTTTAGTATCTTACACCCGCCGAAGTAGGAGATTGCCTTGTTTTTGACTTGGGAGAAATACAACCACCAGACAGTAGGGTTACCCAATATGTCGACTTTTTAGTAAATGTGTATGTGTCAGAAAGTGCCCTTTTTCCTCCTGAAATTTGGGCATCTGCTTCACCTAGTATGTGTCGGACAACCAATGCATGTGAATCCTTTCACGCTCATTTTAATGATAATTTTTATAGTAATCACCCATCATTTTACATATTTTTGGAAACATTGTAACAATTTCAAATAGATACATATATTAAAATAAATAGCATTGATACTGTTAAGCTTCCAAATACTCGAACCCGGAATAAATTTAATTTCTTAGATATAAAATTAAATCTGTATTATAAAACAAAAAGTATAACGAGATTGCAATTTGTAAAACAAGTATGTCATTACTTTGGAAATGTTTGAGCACATAATATGTACATTTAGTGTAAATATTGTTTTTGATTTTATTATAGCGCTTATAGTATACTCGTATGTATGTGTATTTGGTCATCAATTGATAAATATTAAAAAGTATTTTTCTTTTCTTTAGTATAGATAAGTAATGCAGTATAAATAATCTACGGTTTGTTTCAAGTTTAACTCAGTAGGTCTTCATAAATTTTGCCGCTGCAATTTACAGGTAAGATTAACGCTCTTTGTTGGCCGTGCGCTGCAATTTACATAGTTACTACGAACCCATACATGACCATTCGCTGCAATTTACATGTAAAGATTATAGAAACTCTGACCGCCGCTGCAATTTACAATCGCCGAATTTTAGTAAAGAAACTATTACAATAGATGTTTAACTTCAAAAAGTAATGGTTCCTTATGAATGGCTTCCCTGATGATGATTTAATTGAACAAACCCAAGACGTCACAGAAAGTTTTCAATAATTCGATCAGATCCGATTAAACAGGCGGCTAATAATTCGTGGGTTTGCTAAAACTGAAAGGGTGACAAAAAATGCGTATGGCAAATTTTAAAAATAACGCTAATCAGAAAATCAAGAAGTTTCTAGCCAAGTAGAACACCATAGTTTTAGACCTTTTGATTTATTCACTTCACCTGGCACCATTTGATTTACATATGTAACCAAACGACGAATCTGTATCAAAAGGACCAATATATCAAACCGAAAAGGGGGCTCATACCATGAACGAGAAGAACAAAAGGATGCTTCCAACATCTTAAAACAATTAAAAATGATATAATCTTCATACTTCAGTTGACATATTGAATTTTCACTAATTTATGAGAAACTGAAGATTTTTTTGAAATTCCAAGTACCTATATGAGTTTCAAAGATTCTTTTTATTGCAGGTGGAATGTTTCCTGCATCTGGAAGCTCCAGTTTCTCGTGTTGCTAGATTTGACACCCCTTTTCCACATATTTCCTAGTCGTTTTATTTGCCCACCAAGAGGATATGTTTAGACGCTGTAGATAAAATACTGAATTATTAAATGTTCTGGACTGATTAGATTTTCAGTAATGGATACTCATCTGATTTCGATAAGAAAAAATTAAATTTTCATCAAAAAACCAAATAATATGTTATATAGATTAGTGATTACGCAAAAAATTTTTAACTGTGCTTTGCTTTTTCGTATTTATATACGAAATTTTCCTTGAATAATTATAGTCAATTCTTGAATGAATTCACACTAATCAGTAAGTATTTATCAAATGTTTACTCTAGTCTGAAAAAAACCACGTGAAATAAAAATAGAAGGTCAGACTAAATTGTTGAGAAATTAATGATTGATTGAATGTTTTGTATGTATAATTCCATTACTTTTGTCAAGTTTTGAAAAATATTTATATTTTATTTTAATCTCATGAGTTCATTGCTGAATTTTCGATTTTTTGAATAATTTAAAGTACTTCATTCATATGAAATCATATTAAAACAAAAAAATTTTTGAATTGAAGTGACTTTCACTTGATATCAATATAAGACATGTTTATCACAACTTCAACTACACTATATTCACGTTTCATATGACAATTATTTCGACACAGTGTCTTGATTAAATTGAGTTTGTTACTAAATCCAACACCGTTAATAAGATGATAACCTCATCATTTCCGAAAACTCAAAAAAGTCAGATAACTGAGACATAAAGAAAACAACTCAAGAGCAGCAGAGCTCCATCACTAAAGTCGTATTTTTCGCGCATAATGCATCGCGTCGAGATGCGATTCTAGTGAATTGAATTATATTCTGAAAAATTACACTTGAAAAGCAAACCTAATTACAAAGTAGAAAATAATTCATTTAAAAAAAATATATTCTTAGTACATCGTGGTTGAGAAAACCACTGAAGAAACGCACCTCAGCATCAACTCAATCCACATACCACATTCCAAACCACTATCTTAAAAAAAATTCTAACTCGCGAAGTGCATCGCGTACTGATGGCTTAACAATCGAGATGCAGTAATCGAATCCGATCTAACAGTCCGTTATTCTTGGGTTTGCTAAAACCGAAGGGAGTGACAAAAATGAGTAAGGCAAATTTTGCAAATAGTGCTAAACAAACCAAATAAACGTTTGTAGCCAAGTAAAACACTACATTACATAAAGTGAACAAGGAAAATTCTTTAATAATTTAAAAAATTATCAAACAACTTTCCAAGGAAGCTGGTTATACGTATTTTGCAACGCAAAATCTGCATTCACAATCGAACGGTGAATTATAGAAATTGTCAAGTCACCCCGACTCAAAATCTGCATACAGCTGTTTCGATCTTATTAGATCTCATCAGTGCAGCTCATTTGACTCGGAGTGAATTAACAAATCTCTAATTGTTCCCCAATACAAATCGTGGTCAGTAACACTGGTCGGACAACAATCCAGAGCGCCATCCCACCAAAGATATTGGGAAACAACAATTCACCGCTTAGACTGAAAATGCAGAAATTCGTCGCTCGAACACGTACCTCCTGATATGAAGATATCTACTCTACAACAGTGGTATATATGATTCCAAGGCACACTAACATAGTGATTTAAAACCTATGGATATACGCACGAGAGCGCGCTCCGAATATTCTAGTCGCTTAATACGCAAAATACAACAATCAAATCATGAAAAACATACTAGTCGACCATGGTCAATTTCATACATTACATAAAGTGAACAAGGAAAATTCTTTAATAATTTAAAAAATTATCAAACAACTTTCTAAGGAAGCTGGTTATACGTCTTCAGCAACGCAAAATCTGCATTCACAATCGAACGGTGAATTATAGAAATTGTCAAGTCACCCCGACTCAAAATCTGCATACAGCTGTTTCGATCTTATTAGATCTCATCAGTGCAGCTTATTTGACTCGGAGTGAATTAACAAATCTCTAATTGTTCCCCAATACAAATCGTGGTCAGTAACACTTGTCAGACAACACTCCAGAGCGCCATCCCACCAAAGATATTGGGAAACAACAATTCACCGCTTAGACTGAAAATGCAGAAATTCGTCGCTCGAACACTTACCTCCTGATATGAAGATATCTACTCTACAACAGTGGTATATATGATTCCAAGGCACACTAACATAGTGATTTAAAACCTATGGATATACCCACGAGAGCGCGCTCCGAATATTCTAGTCGCTTAATACGCAAAATACAACAATCAACTGTCATTGTGAATGCAGATTTTGCGTTGCTGAATACGTATAACCAGCTTCCTTGGAAAGTTGTTTGATAATTTTTTAAATTATTAAAGAATATTCCTTGTTCACTTTATGTAATGTGAAATTGACCATGGTCGACTAGTATGTTTTTCATGATTTGATTGTAAAACACTACAGTTTTAGATCATCTGCTTTATTCTCTTCACCTGGCAATATTTGATTCATATATGTATCCAAACGACAAATAGGACCAAAAGGACTAATATATCAACCGAAAAGGGGGATCATACCATGAACGAGAATAACAAAAGGAGCCTGCCTACGTACTGAAACAATTGAAAATTCAAATTGTGCTATGTAGAGATAGGAGAAGGATGTATATTGAAAAGGATAATTATATATGAATGTAAACAACAAATAAAACAATTTTACAGGCACAGCTCATACACCATGCAATTAAATATTGAATGAATGATAGTACAACCTTCATACTCGGGTTTAAGGCTGAATCAGGGGTCGGCCATGTGGCCAGAATTACTGATGAGCGGTAGACCAGAAGAATGATAGGGTGGAGACCACCAGCTGACAAAAGGACTAGAGGCAGACGATGGACAGACGATGTCAAAAGAATCGCTGGCAACTGGCTACAAGAAGCTCAGAACCGACACAACTGGAATAATTTAGGGGAGGCCTATGTTCAACTTTGGACACAGAGGGCTGGATAATGATGATTGATGAATACTCATACCAACCTATGTAAGCTGCATATATGTATATTCTCCTATGCAGGCAAGAAAAACAAAACGTTAAAATTTTCTTGATATTTTATGATTTCATCTCTTACATTCTACTATTCTTCTGAATTACTAGCGAATTCACTGATTAATCAGGAACCATCACTATGGGTGTATGCTGTCATAGCATTTATAATTGTAAAATTTACGATAATTAGCTATGCAATTATTAGCCTGGTGCAAATGGTTCAAGTGTTTTATTTAAATTAATGTATTCGCGTCGGTATGGCGGGCTGTAATCACACCCGAGAAGTATGGCATTACGCTACCGCCTACTTCTTTTTTTTCGACTATCTGAAAATAAAAGCATTTTTGTGGAACAAATCGTTCGACACTCGTTATTTATCCGACGCGTTCGATTAACGCCCACGCGATTGGGCCGCCGGTACCAGCGCTATGACCATTATTTTCCTTCTTGGCTTTACGTAGGTAATTGAAGACTCCGGCGCAAAAAGGGGGCACCTCCATTTTTAGAAAATTTTCAGGAGGCGATAAAAACTGTTTACTTTAGAAAATATTCATGATTTCGATATTCTGTGAGCACTATGTTTCAGTTTAGTGATAGATATATAATATGTTCGAATATGAATGTTTTAGAAAAATTTCTCAACAGAAAAAACTTTGAATAAATCCTGATGAGCTGCCTCCTTTTTGCACCGGGGAATTATATAAAATATTTCGATACGAATATTATGTAGTATCAAATGAGGAAAACAGATTTTATAAATAATTTTTATTTAGAAAGAAGTAACATGTAATGCTTTGTTATATTGAACATTTTGAACAATATCGAGTGTATTCTATCACTCGATAGGCAGAGATTGCAAATTTTTGTTTTCCTTTATTGACTACAGATTTCTTGAAGAGTTTACTAAAATGGTCATTGAAATTTAGAATCATATCTTGGGTAACCTTAACTATTTCAAACTTGCGAAGGAAACCCATTCTTCAGGTAAGACAATCATTTCTCGTTTTATCTTTTCCTTTTCTATCAAGCCAAAACTTCTGTCACATGGAAGAAAGCTATGTCCTGTGCTCGCTTCAAAAATACAAAAATTATATTCCCAAAGCTGACAAAGACATCTCCACTAGGAACATGAGGAAGGGGCATATTTTGTTGGCAAAAAATGCTAATAACTCAGTTTGATTGTTGCTCATTTTTACCTCTGCTACATCCTCTTTCAATTTTGTGTAAAAATAGTTTGCTTTCTTTTCGTGTACTGCTTTCTCCAGTCCCAGATTTTTTTTCACTTTTTCAAAAATTCGACTGAACACAGATAATGCAAGCGTTTGCCGTTTATAAAGCAATAAATTTAGCAGGTGCTGTCACAAAGCGACAGAAACATTTTTCGACAACTCATTTGATGCAAAAACGAGACAGCTCCGGAGATGCCTCATTCTTGCACCGACTTAATGAAGGAGGTATACATATTTTCCATACAACAACTAAACAAATCAACGGACATGCCTCGTTCTTGCACCAATCGATAGACGACCTCTTTGTTACTGGTTTCCATCATAAAAGTGAAAATGGTATAAAAGTGGAGCTGCCCCCTTTTTGCGCCGGAGTCTTCAATTAGACCCCTGAAAAACCGCCATACTGGTACAAATGACCTAATATTTTGTGTCACCGTCTTCCAGTCTAATACCACTCAAATTGCTATATTTACTCAAAATATTTGTTCATTAGAGATGGGTGAGTTCATGGAGCTGGCCGGAGATATCTTTAAAGCTTCTGAAAGGTCAATGCTCTTTTCTTTGTACAGTAAATTCAGTATCTCTGGATTACCTAAACTTTTGCATTGTTCATACTTTATATATATATATATATATATATATATATATATATATATATATATATATATATATATATATATATATATATATATGAATTTAACAATGAAACTATTTTGTCTTCAAATTCCCAAAATTATATTAATTAACGTACAACCGGTTTCGTTGTTTCAGAACAACATCTTCAGGTACAATATACTGAAAAATAATAAATAAAGAGTAGCTTACAAACAAGAAAAACAAGAAAAAACATGAAAAAACATACATGTTTTTTCATGTTTTTTCTTGTTTTTTCTTGTTTTTCTTGTTTGTAAGCTACTCTTTATTTATTATTTTTCAGTATATTGTACCTGAAGATGTTGTTCTGAAACAACGAAACCGGTTGTACGTTAATTAATATAATTTTGGGAATTTGAAGACAAAATAGTTTCATTGTTAAATTCATCTTACTACCCAAATATGGACAATCTACAAACATATATATATATATATATATATATATATATATATATATATATATATATATATTTCGAAATGCCAGTGACGTTCTTACTGTAGATGATTGATGCTTTATGTTTATTCAAACCTATAGCAATATTTCTACCAGTTTGACCAAGACAAAATGCATCACAATCAATATACTTTCATTTATATACACTAGATTTTTTGAAGCAGTTTGTCTGCCTTATTCTTAGCAAATTAGAAACACAAAGTGCATTCAATCGTACTTATAGTTTTTATATTGTATTTATTCTACCTACTTGAAATTAAGGCAAATTTCATTGAAATTTTTTTTCATAAACTGTATATAATTAAAGATTTTAAAACTTTATAAAGAAATAAAAAAAAACTAACTTCTCACAGGTTGAAATAAAAATCTATTGAGTAAACGCGTTTCGTCATAACATTGACTTCATCTCGTACTAAACTATGGTATTACAAAACAATCTATTTATACGAAAAATGAATATAACAGAGGGGTTCCTAGAGAAACTAAATAACAATAAGCAATTCATTCAGAGCAATTAGTAGGTACCTACATTGAACAGATTAAGGAGAGGAGAAGGGTTTACTTCAATCTGGTCGTTAACTAAATTTCCGGAATTTTTATATTTATTGATGTATAGGGACTCCTAACAGTTGGTTTTATGGAGACTATTTTCAAATTGTAATAATTGTGATTGAAGGTATGGTTTTCTTGAATAAGATGGGACGCATAATTAGAGTCAGTTTTCTGCTTAATATAGCTACGTTGGTGTTCGTGTATTCGAGTTTTGAAATTTCTAATTGTACGTCCTATATAGAATTTTTCACAATCGTTACAGTCGAGTTTATAAACACCAATACGTCCATCACTATGAATTTTTGATTTGTTCTTTTTAATCAATTTTCCAATGCTATTATTGGTTTTATATGAAAATTAGCTTCGGACAACGGAACTATGATAAGCCGCACATAAATTAGCGGCTTATCATAGTATAATTCATAGACTTTTCAAAATTCCGTTGTCCGAAGCTAATTTTCGGAAGGAATTGCATATAATTAAACAAATGGCAGTAAATAATGGTTATTCACCTAATATGATTGACAGCCTCATTCAGAGGAAAAAATACAAAATGGCAATTTCAGAAATTTACCCACTTATATTCGAAAACAGTAGAGTATTTAACAGTTTAACATACTTGGGCAAAACTTCCGAAAACCTGAAATTGTTTTTTCAAAAACAAAATTTCAAAATTTCATATAAAACCAATAATAGCATTGGAAAATGGATTATAAACAACAAATCAAAAATTCATAGAGATGAACGTTCTGGTGTTTATAAACTCGACTGTAACGATTGTGAAAAATTCTACATAGGACGTACAATTAGAAATTTCAAAACTCGAATACACGAACACCAACGTAGCTATATTAAGCAGAAAACTGATTCTAATTATGCGTGCCATCTTATTCAAGAAAACCATACCTTTAATCACAATTATAATATATTACAATTTGAAAATAGTCTCCATAAAACCAACTGTTAGGAGTCCCTATACATCAATAAATATAAAAATTCCGGAAATTTAGTTAACGACCAGATTGAAGTAAACCCTTCTCCTCTCCTTAATCTGTTCAATGTAGGTACCTACTAATTGCTCTGAATGAATTGCTTATTGTTATTTAGTTTCTCTAGGAACCCCTCTGTTATATTCATTTTTCGTATAAATAGATTGTTTTGTAATACCATAGTTTAGTACGAGATGAAGTCAATGTTATGACGAAACGCGTTTACTCAATAGATTTTTATTTCAACCTGTGAAAAGTTAGTTTTTTTTATTTCTTTATAAAGTTAAGAATATGAACTTTCACCAAGTAAGTGCCAATTCCATTCAAAGATTTTAAATGTTGAATGACACAATTGTCCGATAATAAATACAATTTATACACATGAAATGATTCACACATCCATGTTATTCATTATTTAATTAGATATCTAATAAAAAATAATAATATTTTCAACAATTTCTTTCCTGGAAATGTGTGGCTTATAGTTTTTATATTCAGAAAGACGAATAGGTAGAGGAGATAGGAATGATTGTCAATATTTTTCAATTCTTCATATTAGTTTTTTATTACATAATCAAACAAAATATGATAGATTATAATTTTATGTCCATAAGAAATATATACAGATACAATAATTGAGACATGTCCTATTAAAAAAATAATCAAATAAAGTATTTTAGTTTTTAACAGATTTTTTAGAAATCTATAATTTTATAACCAATTTTGGTTCTAGCATTAGAGTTGAAAATATTAAGTCTTCATCTTTTACTCTGGAACCTATCTTGTGAGATATTATTTGAGATATTATCGCTTAATCTACAATATTGAAAAATACATCTTCTCCTTAGTAATGGTAGCTTCTTTCTGGATTTTTTTCAACTGCAACTTTTGAGAGTTTCCTTCTGTATACTTCTTTATGAAATATTGTCCTATGAAGATCAAACTGAATGTTACTGAGAAATCAGTTCTGGTGCGAAAATTAACTTTACTTCTAGTTTCAAGACGTAAATTCATTCGCCAAGCTTCTCTTGAATTTCCAGGAACGTTTTTCCTTTAGTTTCAATCGCGAAATATTTTATGAAAATAGTGGCGATACAACAAGAGATCGCAAATATCCAGAACAAATAACCCAACCCTAATGTCTCCTCCAAACTATTGAACAGTAACGTTAAGATAAAAGAACCACCCCAGTTCCAAGCAGACAAGCACGAAATGGCAATTCCTTTTACTTTATCCGGAAACAATTCCCCCAAAAGTGCCATGAGCACAGGACCAACACCCACATTGAAAAGAATCACGTAAAGTACCAAACAGATGAGTGGAAGCAAAGAGACACTACTGACATCGTATGCCCTGTCTTGTAAGAAGAAATATACTCCAAAAGGTATTAAAACTAAACCAACTCCTGAGAATGAAATCATAAGAAGTGATTTTCTTGGATATTTATCCGCAATTGATGATAAAACGATAGTTGCGATCAGTTGTGCTATTGCTACGATAATTGGTCCTAATTCTGGAGGTATACCCATATTGGCAGTCTCGAATATTCTTTGACTATAGGAAGCTACAATGCCAGTTCCTGTGAGCTGCTGAAATGTGTAGCCACCTAAACCAATCAGGAATCCCTTTCTCAACGCTTTGCTTCTCAGAATATCTGACATAGAACCATTTGATGCTTTTTCTCTTTCTTCCTCGATATCCTTTAAAATTTCCGATACGTCATCTCTTGCTCTTAATTTCTTCAATACTAACTCAGCTTCAGCAACATTTTTGCGTATGAGGTAATGAGGACTTTCAGGAGCCAAGAAAAAAAATAAGAGGATATAAATAGCACATAGTAATGCAAAGATTATATGGAACCAAAAAAAGGGAATATATGGACCAATTGCATAAGGTATTAACATTCCAATATTTATGAAAATTGCTATTGAAGTTCCTAATATACCCCTATTATCAACATCAGCCAACTCGCAACTGTACATTGGGATGAGTGAAAATGTTCCACCTAGACCAAAACCAGTGAAGAAACGGCCGAAATAAAATATCCAGATGTTCTTGGCCCATGCCATCGCCAGGTAAGACACAAGACTCGGAAATGCTCCAGCTATAAGAAGAGTTTTTCTTCCAGCATAAGTTGTAAGAGCTCCAAATACGAAAGATCCAAACAACGCGGCCAATATGTTTATTGAGGCCAACCAACTATTTTCGCTTGACGTTATTATTCTTCCTAAGGGATTGTCATCTGTTTGATTGAACTTGGACAGCATTGGAGATGGCCATGTTAGAGTAGAAGATCCAAATAACATGCCTATCTGTGCTGGAAAGAGTAATTAAAAATGTCACTATGAAATATAATATATATATATATATATATAAATATATATATATATAAATATATAGATATATATATATATATATATATCTATATATATATATATATATATATATATATTTATATATATATATATGAAGATATATATATATATATATATATATCTATATATATATATATATATATATATATTCATTCGAATTGTTGTTGCCTGTGAACTATTTCTAATCTCTTGATAAAAAACAAAAACGCAGAGAAATTTTAGAAATGTTACAAATTCAACAAATTTAAATAAAGTCGTAAATGATAGAACAGATATCAAACATTTGAGTTCAAAATACGCAGATATAATTCTTTAATTTTTCTAAGAAACAACATAAACCAAAACAAACAAACTCTAACCATAACAACTCATTTTCTTTGACAAAATCTAAACATCTAGAATTTTCAATTTTTCTAAAAAGAAAGTATAGTTTAGAACATGAGATCTCCAAAATTACAAGTAATGTCTTTTTAAAGACAACAATCAAATATTTTAAACCTATTTTGTACATTACGTGGGTGAAGGTTTCTGTGGTTTCCTTCCCATCTAATATCAACAGACCTGGCTATTGATATTGGACTAAATAGCACGTAATTAATAACTGAAGACGGCCACAGCCGCAATGAGAAATTTTTGAAAACAAGATAAATAGTACCCTATTCTTTGACTTTTCAAAATCTAAATAATTTGAACCTATTTCGAACATTACGTGGGTAAAGGTTTCTGTGGTTTCCCTTACCATCTAATAATAACAGATTTAAATGTTAATATTGGACTGAATAGCACGTAATAAATAACAAAGAACGGCCACAGCCGAAGTGAGACATAGTAGTCTTTTTCTATTCAATTTTTTCAAATCAATAAATGTCAAAGAAATTTCAATTTTTTTAAAAGTTTTGATAAAGCCACGAATGTCGTGGCGAAACGTTAACTTTTTAATAAAATCGAGTTTTTTGAGATTCAACAAGCCTGTTATTGCTAATAATTATCAAGAGATTATATATATATATATATATATATATATATATATATATATATATATATATATATATATATATATATATATATATATATATATATATATATATAGAACAGAATAGAAATTCATTTCTCAAATATTGAAAATATTACAAAAACCAATAATAATTAACAATATTGAGAAAAATGTCAAAAATCACAAATAAATCACAAAAAATAAAAATCACACAAACAAAACATGGAGATTAATCGCTCATCCTAAAATTACTCATAGATTTACAATATAGAACAAATTCATCTATATATATATATATATATATATATATATATATATATATATATATATATATATATATATATATATCTATATACAGGGTCGCTGATATGTATGGAAACGGTCGATTATTTACTAAAGTAAGATAGCTAGCGAAAAATGTTAAAATACAAAAGTTATAGGGCTTTTTGAAATCTATCACACTAAATGAAAATTAAGTATACAGGGTCAGTCAAAAAGTACTGAAAAAATAAAATTGCTTTTTCTTTAATAGAACACCCTATATATTATACCATATTTCAATTCTGCTCAAAATTCTGAACAAAACTCACATAGCACATCATTTTCTAAATTCAACTGTTTTCGAGATATCGAATTTTGAAAATAACCTTTTACTACTCTCTAATTTATTGAAGAAAAAGCACGAAATGATGGATATTCATTATGGAAGTCACACAAAGTGGAGTATGTGGATATGATTACAATTTAATTATATTTTTACACGAAATAAAAAAGCATAATTGTTCAGGGCTGATAAAAATGCAGGAAAAAAGTTGTAATAAACAACAAATTCTATTTAATAAGGTGCTCAAACTGTTTACCATTTCCCTCCTGACAGTAATGAACAGGCTGAACAAAGTTTTGTAGTGAATTTAAAATCTTGTGAGGCGGAATGGTAGAAATTTCATGCCTTATTCTTTATTTCAACTCTTAGATATTTGGCGGCCTATTTTTGTAGACTACATTTACCGTCGGGAGGTAAATGGTAAACACTTTGAGCACCTTATTAAAAAAAATTTGTTGTTTATTACAACTTGTTTCCTGCATTTTCATCAACCCTGAACAATTATGCTATTTTATTTCGTGTAAAAATATAATAATAATAATAATTTTTATTCATCCAGAAAGACAATTTACACTGTATTGGACAAGTCAATTTTCATTTAACAGTGATAACAATAATAATTTAACACTAATAAATATGCATACCTACAAAAGATAACAACAACAATAAATATGCATACTTACAAATAGATTAGAAAAAAAATCCCAAAATTACAACTCTATAAAAATAAAAACAAAAATCCAAATATCAAATCAACAACAATTTAATTAAGAAGTCTCAATTCTAGTGTTCAAATAATCACCGACACCGTAAAAGGCTTCTAGTATTAAGAAATTTTTGATATACTTTTTAAATGCATATAATTTAAGTACCCTTACCATTGGTGGTAGGTGGTTAAAAAGTCTAATGCCCTGATACGATGGCGATGATTCATACTTAGCCAATCTGTGCTTCGGTATGCATAAAATTCCCTCATTTCTAGTATCATAATGATGATAGTCAGAAAGTTTAATGAATATGTGTTCATTTTCTTTCACATATATTAAACATTTATATATATATATATATATATATATATATATATATATATATATATATATATATATATATATATATATACAAGAAACAGTCAGAATACGCCTACTTACAAATATCGGTTTACAAGAATCCGTCGGCTTGAGGTTGAACATCAACCGCAGAACACGTTTTTGTGCCAAAAAGACTCAATCAATAGAGTTACCCCACAGTAAAATATTGTATCCAATATGACTGTAAAATGAACCATAGTAAATATTCATGACAGCATGAATAGGTAACGAGTCCCTAATTCTACCTATGGCGTAACAGACTTGATTCAGCTTTCCGCATAACAAATCAACATTTTTGCACCATCTCAACTCACTATCAATTTGAATGCCGAGGAATTTAATGCTATCCTTAGAAACTACTGTGACTCCATTAGATTCAAACCTTAGAGTGCCATTATCAACAGCTCTCACATTGAAATAAATGCATTCCGTTTTGCCAATATTCAAAATGTGAGCATTTATGCGGCACCGCTCAGTGAAACATGACATTAATTTAGAACACTTCTCCGAAAGGTCCCTAGGTGTGTGCGCCGAAATTGCTAACGAGGTATCATCTGCAAAGATCGTAATTCTACTCGCAACGACGTTCTCAGGTAAATCATTGATAAAGAGCAGAAAAAGTAATGGCCCAAGCACAGACCCCTGAGGGACTCCCAACCCTACATCATACTCACTAGACCAACTCTCCTGAACCTTGACCACCATCAAACGATCAGTGATGAAGGAACGTAACCATTCTAGTACAATTCCTCTGAAACCAATGTTATGGAGCTTACTCAGAATGAACTCGAAAACAAGGCAATCAAATACTCTCGATAGGTCAAAAAACAGCCCAGCAACACAAAGACCATTATCTAAGCACTCATAGATGTACTCCACAAAGGAGAGTGCGGCGGTCTGCGTCGATCTACCAGATCGAAATCCGTGCTGACAGTCGGTTATTAAATGAAATTTATCTAGGAAATTGATCATACGGTTAGAAATGATTCTCTCGAGAACCATTGAAAAAACACTCAATATTGAAATTGGTCTATAATTGCTGATGGCAGTGGGATCATTTTTTTTTCAGAACCGGAATAACTGTTGTCATTTTCAGTATAGAGGGAAATTGACAATTTGAAACCGAAACGTTAATAATGTGAGCAAAATGATCAGATATCAGTTGCGCTAACGCCTTTAAAATCTTGGCTGATACAAAGTCAATACCTGAACACTTCTTATTTTTCAGTGATCTGATTGAATTGAGAACTTCTTCACTAGTTACTGGTAGAAAGAAAAAAGTGTTATCTTTAATATTAGATAGAGTACAACATTGTGACAGATTATTTCCATAATATTCATGGAGACTCATTTCATTAATTGTAGAGAAGTAATCACCGAATGCAGAAGCCAACTCACAAGACTGTGAGACTTCTACACCATCAATGTTCAACGTAATTCGCTTCGCTAGGTTAGATTTACGGCCAGTAACGTCATTCACAATTTTCCACACAGTTTTATTGACATTCGTAGATGTATACAATAATTTATCATTATATTCAAATTTGGCTTTTTTTAAGAGTGATCTATAATTAATTTTACTTAACCTATAATTCTCATGAGCTTCATGAGTTTGTAAATGTTTAAATAACCAATGTAATTTTTTTAAATGATTACTAGCTGCTTTGACTTCAGATGTTATCCAACTCTTGTTCTTAACATTAGGATTAAAACGTTTTAACGGGAGGCATTCTCTAATTGAAGTGCTTATAATTTGAATGAAATAACCAAAACAATAATTAACATCATCATTGTAATATATTGAACTGAAATCTTTACCAGAAATCAAATTGACAAGACTTTCAAGTTTATTGAGAGAGCAATCCCTAAAAAACGTATGTACAGTATTTTTAGCAAAATCCAACGTTTCCGTCATACAAAAAGTAAGTGAGAGTGCTCTATGGTCACTGATATGTGGCTCAAATACTCGCAGCTCACAACAATTCATGTTAGCATTTGTTAGGATATAATCCAGTTTAGAAATAGAAGTATTTCCTAATTTATTAGTAAAAATTCTTGTTGGTTCGATAGATGATACTTTTAAATTGAAGCATATCATGAGATCTCGCAGAAGGTTTTTATAAATGCAATCAGTTTTCAAAAAGTCGATATTTAAATCACCACATAAGAAAACAAAATCAGAATTTTTAGAACATCGTTGGAGTATACAAGTTAATTCAAATAAAAACGTTTCAAAGTTACCACTAGGCGATCTGTATACACTTATTATACATACAGATTTATTATTCAAAGTTAGCCTTACAGCACAAAGATCACAGTGAATTTGGCTACATAGTGACGAATATTCTAAGTTTTTAAATTTCAAACCTGTCTTTACATAAATCAGAGTACCTCCGTGGCTACTAGTTGTACGACAGAAATAGGCTGCCTGAGTATAGCCAGATAAAGTGGCATAGGCAACACTCAGTACATCCGGCGATTCCTCTTCTAGAAGGACTTCCAAACTATTTAATTTATTCGATATGCACTGCACATTTAGTTGAAGCAGCTTTAATTTGCGAGAATTGTTTGTAACCATTATGGGAATATCTGATTAAGCAGAAATCAAATCGGAGGCTGATTTATTTTTCTTGGTTGAAAAAACTGTCTCACATTAGCCTTGTCAGGCCAATTCACACCATCGAGAGCTTCCTTATATTCGCTTGTTGGAATAAGGACCTTGAAAGACGAATAGCTATCAGGATACTTCGATTTGAGAATTTCACATTTAGCGCTTGAGAACTTAGTAATTTAATTGTAATTATATCCACATACTCCACATACTCCACTTTGTGTGACTTCCATAATGAATATCCATCATTTCGTGCTTTTTCTTCAATAAAGGGGGAGTAGAGTGAGTGGGTGTAGATGGCAGCCGAGGACAAAACGGTGATTTTTATGTGTTTTTTTTTCGGATTTTCTCCGTTAATAATGATCCGAGTCGGTTTGGCACTCGTTTTCTTTGTATTGTAAGCATCGAGATTGCTTAATTAGTTTTCGAATTATAAGCGAAAAACAGAAAAAATCACGATTTGTTGCTCTTAAATGTTTATAAGAAATAAACAATTAGCTAATTACTTTTTTAGTAGTCCACAAGGAACGTTCTTCGTAGGACTCTAATACGTAATTTTCAGAAAAGCGAAATATAGTACAAAATTTAAACCTCTCGAAGTAATACGGTAACTTATGTTATACAATTAAAGTGATTACGAATCTATTATTTGTGCTATCTGATATAGTGTTAGTAGAAAAATTTAATATTTGTTATTTTGCTCAAGTTACTAAAGAGAAACACCGACCTGTAACTCGAATCAATTGTCATGTTGTTTAAACAAAAAATAAGCAAATAGGTAACATTAGTATCAAAATTGACAATACTGAATTAGAAAAAGTTGAATGCATAAAATATCTAGGTCTTGTTATTGATGAATCATTAAGCTGGGAAAACATCTAAGGAAGCTAACCGAAAAAATATTTCTTGTGATTCCGGTCATTTATAAATGCAGATCATACCTTACTGGCAAGACTAAATATCTAATTTATAACACATTTTTTTAAACTCACTTTCGATATTTGATACCTGTCTGGGGATCATGTTGTAAGACTGCCTTTGAAAGGATGCAAGTACTTCAAAACAAAATACTGAAGATTTTATTCAATCGTAACATGCTGTCTGATGCTACCGAACAATTATATAAAGATTTAGACATCGATAAGCTGAAGGCAATATTAAAATTAGAACAATGTAAATTAATACACAAAATCTTGTATGGTAATCAAAAAACGAATACAAATTTTACATGTACAGGCTGTCCCATTTTCGATGTCCTTACGGGGTAACTCCCTTATTTTTAAAGATAGAGATTTGCGGTTTTCGCGAACGTTGGCTACTTCTTTGTGAATCTCACGATACCGTAAACAAAATTTTCATAGCTTCCTTCGTTTTTGAGATACAGGGCGAAGTTGAAAATATTGCATTTTGGTCCCCCTCCTGTATCACAGCTGTCTTTCAACTTATAGAAAAAGTAAAAACTGTTTTTTATACACTTTTTTACGTAGAATCCAGTGACGTAGTCAGATTTTTGGAATGAGCTGTCATTGTTTAGATATAACCCAATGTTATAATTTTTTAAATGAAACACTCTGTATATTTTTCCATATTCGAAACATAAATGTTTTGCGCTTTTCAAAAATATATAATACTTATATAAAATTTCAAGTATTAGCCCTGTATTTAGATAATTTTCTTTTTTTTTATGTCAAGTCAAGACAAATACCACTTTGATAGATCGTTCGACGAAGTAAACAAATATATCACTTCCATTTATATAGGTAAGAATGAAAAGTTTTCATTAAAAAATATTGTTTAATATACGTTATTAAACAATTTGACAAAACAATAAATTTAAACTAATGAAACACTATTTATCAACTATATACGCTAATTAGTAGGTGGCTATGAAAAAAAAGCAAGTGCAGAATATTTATAGTTCCTGTCAAATTGTACAAATTTTTTTTACAATGGCGAATGATAATCCAGTATATCAAAACGAAAAATTAAATATGGTTGGGATATATTACCAAGTTGGTTTAAATCCAAATCAAGCGATGGACCTCTATTTTGAAAGTTATTTACTATTACTCAGTTACTGGGTGTCAGATAATAAGATAGAAATTTTAACTTTCCTTTTTCGGATCTTTTGAAAAGCCTAGGCTAGAAAGTTATAGAAAAGAAAATGCCGAAAATGATGAAATTAGTATTCTCGCAAAGGTAGAAGAGAACAAAAATACTTGCAGAGAAATTGAAGATTCGGTTGGCATTCCAAGGGTTTCGAATATATTAAAATATATATATATATATATATATATATATATATATATATATATATATATATATATATATATATATATATATACCCCCTTCATATCCCAAGCTATACATCATCTGCACCCAAGTGATACTGAGAAGAGTATTGAGTTTTGTAGGTGGTATTTTGTCCGATTTTATTTCGTTTTTGGAGGAAGATTAGTCTACCGTATTTTCGACGGTAACTTGAATCATCAAAGATATTTGAAAATATTGGATGATTTTCTTTCTGAACTATTTGACGAAATTCCGTTGGCTCAATATAGAAAATATTTATCCTAATGAAAGATTCTAAAACCAGTGTATTGATAAAAATGACCCCATTAACTGGCAACCAAGGTCCCCTGACTTATCTATATTAGATTTCTTTATATGGGGGGGCTACATAAAAAATAAAATAAACCACACGCGGCACGATAATCGAGATGCTCTGATGAATGCCACGAGAGAAGTTTTCGAAGTAATTTGAACAATATTTACAAAATATTTTCAACAGAAAATAATAGAACTTTGTTTTATAGCAGTGTTACATAAAAGTTTCTATTTTTGTTATAATCATTAAATATATCTCTGTTTAGTAACTTTTTAATGACTACTTTTCATTCTTACTTATATAAATGGAAGTGATATATTTGTTTACTGCGCCGAACGATCTATCAAAGTGATATTTGTCTTGACATAAAAAAAAAGAAAATTATCTAAATACAGGGCTAATACTTAAAATTTTATATGAGTATTATATATTTTTGAAAAGCGCAAAACATTTATGTTTTGAATATGGAAAAATATACAGTGTGTTCCATTTAAAAAATTATAACATTGGGTTATATCTAAACAATGACAGATCATTTCAAAAATCTGACTACGCCACTGGATTTTGCGTAGAAAAGTTTATAAAAAACAGTTTTTATACTTTTTCTAAGTTGAAAGACAGCTGTGATACAGGAGGGGGACCAAAATGCAATATTTTCAACTTCGCCCTGTATCTCAAAAACGAAGCAAGCTATGAAAAGTTTGTTTACGGTATCGTGAGATTAACAAAAAAGTAGTCAAAGTTCGCGAAAACCGCAAATCTCTTTCATTAAAAATAAGCGAGTTAACCCGTAAGGACTTCGAAAATGGGACAGCCTGTACAAATGAAATACATACTTATAGTACGAGAAAAAAAAGAAACTCAATTTAATACAATGTACCTGTCTTGCTGTAAATACCTGATGATTTCTGGTGTAGACTGTTCATGTTTTGATATAATTACTGTCAAACTTGTATTTGTGTATGAATATCTTTACAGGCTTGTAGCCAGTTTATTTTTGTTGGTATTGAAACTTAAATATATTTATAATCTCGGGGCCAGTATTGTATACTGTGTAGAGATGTTAAGTTAGGATTAAGGACTAAAGTTATGATATCAATAAAGAGTTTTCAAAAAAATATATAAGAACGAAGTAAACAATGCTGATCATTTACTCGACGCGTGTTGTAAAAATTCTTGTCCTGTTAATGTTGTTTCTTTGAAATAAATTGAGCAAAAATAACAGAACACTAACTACGTGTCGATCACTTGGTCAGCATATTATATTCTTGTTGAAATCTGGAAGTCGACTCGAGTTTCAAATTGTGAATAAATGTAGCAAAAAAAGCAATCAGCCAATATTTGCGTAGAAATAGGCATTGAAAAAAAGAATAAGGTTTGCTTCTTACCTATGAACACACAGCGGTACACATAATATTTACCCATTTTGAAATTTGTGATAAATGAACGATTTGAAAAGTTTATATACTTTCAAAATTCATATAAGATAATTCTATTATCTGAAATATTTATCTGGTCGCTCTAAAGCTATTTATACTGTAGTTAACTTTATTTTAATCATTTGAATAGATCAGTATCGATTGATTTCCAGAAAATGTATTTCGATAGATAAGATGCAATCAGATTGGATGATTACATGATTTTATTATAAAAACGTGAACATATCTTCGAAATATTGGTATAATCTGATTATAAACAATTTCGATGACGTTACAGATGAACAATTTTCAATTTCGCTAGATAAAATAAAGATACTTAAATGCTGATAAATTTATTAGATTCTCTAATTTGTATTATAGTCAAACACTTTTTGAAGGGTATGAGCTTATAATGATGTATTGTAAGTACTTATTTTATTCGAATTTAATTATTTTTCAACCTAGCACTCCTGCTTCAGATACTGCCATTTTACCTCTGATCCACAAGGTCTGTGTAATTCATTGTTGTTTGACTTTTATATGACTTTTAAAAAGTGTTTAGGTCGATGAGTATCTTTATTATAAAACTATCTGTAAGTAAAGAAAACGGTGAATTTTATTAGAAAGACTATTACAATTTTTGTTTAAACTCAAAAAATAATTGTTTTCCCTCTTTTCAATGGCTATACTGATGCTGAATTTGAGACTTCAATTGGGCCCGGTTCATACTTAGTCACCTTAACACGCATACAAGACTCTGAATTTTAGTATTCATCTGCTAATATTTTTACTCAAATAAAATTTCACGTACGAAAATTTTTGCTCACATTTATAAGAACCGAACGCGGACAAAATGGCGAAGCTGATTCGTTTCAAACATGAGAAAAACGTTGAAAGAAATGTTACGCAACATGATATCATGAAGAGATGATTATTTTTCGTATTTTCCAAATCTTTTTCCAATAACTAATTTTTATATATTATGTTTTATTAGAAGAATTCCAGTAGGTCACTTGAAATGATTAAATGAGTCACTTGATGACCCTCGGGTATAACGTTGCCCACGCCTGGTCTTAAGTTTCTTCAGTGTATTAACGGGATATATGCCGAATAATTAGAAGATCATTGGATAACTACTTTTCTGTTGAAATTTTCACATTGAAACAAAAAAAAATTTATATATATACAATTTCTACATGCATATATATATATATATATATATATATATATATATAAATATAAATATATATATTTTATATATATATATATATATATTTATATATTTATATTTTTATATAATTATATATAATATATGTATATATATATATATATGTATATATATATATATATATATATATATATATATATATATATATATATATATATATATATATATATATATATATATATATATATATATACACACACTTATATATGTATGTGTGTGTCTGTATATATTAAGTAAACATATGTCGGTGGATATATTCTTCCAATTATTCTATTTGTTAGATGACAACCCTCCACTTTTCACTTCCTTTCGAGAAGCTCTCCTGCTTCTTAACCTCTCCTTCGATTTTGCGTTGGTTTTGCTGATGTTTTTTTTCTGTAAAAAAAAAACAGTAGTTTTCAACATAAAATTCATGGATTATCGACATTTTATCAATAACTGAAAGAATCACCTACTATTTTCGAAAACAAAATTATTTCTGTGTCGAAGAAAAGTACTTCGTGATTGGGGTTCAAAATAGATTCATCAAAAATGTGTGCATTTAACACAAAATTTCTGTAGTCCAGTTACCAGCGATAAAAAACTGTAAACCGTGGAATTTTGAGAATCAACGCCGATTTTCATGAAAATTTGGATGTAAGCTCTACCTTTTTCTTTGAAGCCTTATGCTTTTCATTTTTTAGTTGTGAAAACTGCCCCTTATCGAAACCAATGGAAAAATATAGCGTGTATTAGGTTAACATAAAGTTTGAATGAATTATTCGTAGATCTGTTGACATTATCTTACATTTTTCATTAATCTGAATTCTAACTAGACCATTGTCAAATTGTTTGTATCTGTGTAAGCCCCTGATTTGGAAATAAATAAATAAATAAAAGTTAATGATTTATCAGACATATGCAACCCCTGTAAATCATCTCCTTAGGGTAGTAATTTTCGAAAATAATATCATAAAGATATTTATTATAACCTGAATATAATTGAAAATTGCTCCATATTCAATTTCAATTATACTTTATTTGAATGAAATTATTATTTGCCGACACGCTTCAAATCTTATAAATCATATCATAATTTTTTTTTAACAATTAGTAGTGTTTTGAAAGTGCATTTATATTGAATAGAGAATATTTTACCAATGATATAAAATTTTTTGTTTTTTAAACACTTCACTCCTTATGAAAGCCACCTCTTATGGCCAAAAATATAAAAATTACGGTTTTAAGTTTATACAATAATCATGAAAGAAACTAATGAAAATTCATTCACACTGAATATATATTTTTTATTTTTGCATATAGTTTACAAAAGAAGAACATTTTTAAGGCTTTCTATTCACTTCAAAAAAGGTTACTTGAGTTTTGTCTAAAAATTTCACCATTTCCAAATTAAATAGTTGATGGAATCCGTCGTTACTACGTGATAATTTAACATGATGAACAGAAACAGAACTTGAATTTACTACGTTTATCACTTCAAAATTTGAAAGTTCAGGAGTTTATAGGTTGATTTGTCCTTTATGTAAAGTAGTGTATATTGGTCAGACTGGTCGATCGTTCAAGACAAGATTCAAAGAAAACCAACAATCTTTTTTGAAAAATAAAACGGATTCAACGTTTTCAAATCATTGCCATGAAAACCATCACCCGTTTCCACTTCCACAAATAGATAACTTCAAATTATGCACAAATTACCGAAAGGAACCAAACTTACTTACGTACAATCATTAGAAATTTTTAAACTCATTCATAATGCAAAAGATATCTTGCTGAACGACCAGATTGACTTGATATATTCTCCTATATTTAGTGTATTCAAACAATAATGATTTTTCTAAGAACATTTCATTGTACCAATTTGGGAAAATCCACTTCTATTAGCCCTTATTAAAATGTGTTCCTCTTATCTATTTAGGTACCTGCAATAATTCTTTCCCACCCGTGAGCGCAAATCTGTAATATTAACTCAATTTTGCCGATGATGATCTAGTGACCGAAATTGCAATCGCAGTGTAATATTTTTCAAAGTATTTTTGTGATAATAAACGTAGTAAATTCAAGTTTTGTTTTTGTTAATTTCCAAGTTATTTGAGGTCGAAAGCTTTCTATTTCGTACTTCAACGAGCAATAACTCAGTCATCATTTGTGTTACAGAGGTCATTCTAAATATAATCTGTTTGATTTTGCATTAGCTTCATTATTATTTCGAATGATTTTTATGATAAAATGAAAACTTTTCAAATTATTCGTGAAAAACGGTTAAAAAACATGGTCTTATTCAATGAAAAATCCAATTTTCCAATCGTTAATAACTCGAAAATATTATCAACTTTACAAAAACACATTATAGAACAAAAGTTGCTCAGAAAAGATCAAATTCCGATTTTCGAGGTTATTTTGATTTAAAAAAGTTTCATATCCTAGAAGGAGTTGCTTTCATTTTCATCCCTAGGGCAAAAGCACACTTCTTCTTCTACTCCGTAGCACTACAGCCCCTGATGGACCTTGGCTGAGGCAACAATTTGCCCCCATCTGTATCTGTCTTCCAGATTTCCAGACTATTCCCGATATCCATTTTCCGGAGGTCCGATGTTATATTATCACGCCACCTTAATCTCGGTCTTCCAAGTGGTCGTCTTCCTTCTGGTGCTCTGACCCATATTAAGCGGACCATTCTATCCTCTGGCTGTCTTCGTACTTGACCTGCCCATCTCAACGTTTGTGCCTTTATGAGGCTAAGAAGTTCTGGCTGATTGTATATTTGTTTTAGTTCTCCATTTATTTTGATTCGGTAGCTCTGCGTATGGTTTTCGGTGAGTCCGAAAATTTTCCTCAGCACCTTTCTCTCGAATCTTCGAACGAGTTCCCGTAAATTACCACCAGGTCCAGGTTTCGCAGCCAGTACATTACCACAGGTCTTGTCATGGTCTGGTAAGTTCTGATTTTCGTTCTCCTAGTCAAATATTTGGACTCTAGTATATCATTTAGGGCGTATAGGAACCTTCTCTGATTTCTTCACTCATGTCGTTGTCGGATTTGATTGTGGACACCAAGTATTTAAATTGTTTTACATTTTCAAAGTTGTATGTGTCCATGGTCTTATTTTGTCCTACTCTATCTCCGCCTGGTCTTGAGACATATATATATTTTGTTTTGGCCTCGTTGACTTTGAGCCTTATATATGCCGCTTCTTCTTCGATTTTATAAAACAGTTGTTTCATTTTTATGACGCTTACGCTCACCGCGTCTATATCGTCGGCATATGCTAGCAGCAAGTTTGATCCACTGGTCCTGAATAGCTGAGTCTCGATTTTGGCTTCTCCTACCACTTTATCCAATGCGATATTAAAAACCGTGGGTGACAGTGCGTCTCCCTGTTTAAGACTCTGCACACTTCGGCACAGGGTAAATTTTGAAGAAGGTTATAAGTAGCTACTACCTAAATCCTAATTTTCAAGAAAATCGACCTTGATTCTCAAAATTCCAAGGGAAAACCCGTGTGGTTTCTGGATTTAAGAAGAATGGACAACAACAGAAGCAAGTTTTTCGCGAACATTCATGGAATTGCTGCTACGAGTATTAAATGATGAAATAATTTCATCAATTACATTAATATATATACCTACCGGTTCGATTTCTGGTAAAGATGGAACTTGCTTCAATTTCAATAGTAAGATAGAATATAATTCGCTGGTTTTGTCCAGTAGTGGTATCCTTCTCTCGGTGCCCTCTACAATATCAACTGCAAAATTTGAATTCTGGATCTGAATAATCTTGAAACAAAGTAAAAACTACTTACACTCTTGTAAGAAGATTAAGTATGTTTGTTTAGGCTCGAAATACTCCAACCCAGATGTGCTCAGAACGTTGCTAAACTCCGTGAGCTCCCCCTCTGTAGTGCACATTTTGAAATTTTCTAAAAAAATAAAAACCAACAGATAAAGATAGTTTATTCGTTCTGTCTTATAACTCAAACACTTTAATTGAAATTTATTGTTCGCGGAAATACGTAATTTACAAAATACATATTCATATATATATATATATATATATATATATATATATATATATATATATATATATATATATATATATATATATATATATATATATATATATATATATATTGAATTGCTACTAATCTATTCGAAATTTGATAAAAGAGAATCTTCGTAGACAAAGCCTCAAAAATTGCAAAGAGTCTAGTTCAAACTCTAAAACTAGAAGTATCGAATAAAGTATATGTGGTGCAAAAATTTTATTCCCTAATAATGAAAATATCAAATGAGAAAGATAACACGGATACAAATTTGAGAAAATCTATTTGATCCACAAGGAATGGACAAAAAAAAAGGGGACTGAAATCAGTATAATC